>JAOVYX010007119.1:0-36093 GCA_035668315.1 Drosera spatulata | reverse complement strand
GCTTTGATTCTATAATTCATCTAGTCAAACAAAATGGCTTTACATTAATAGATAAAATAGTTTAACTGTCTTCAAAAAGGTTGGATCATTGACCTAACTCTAAGCAGAACAAATAACACAAAGTACTATCAGTTGCTACACTTGGTTTCTCTAAGCCCTATGGATTGCAGCTGTAAACTCATTAGAAGATGCTGCTTGAGGTTTTTGGTTTTTTTGCCTGGGTATATTTGCCTCACCCCGCAACACACGTGTAGCAGAGACAATCGAAATCAATTAAATGGAGAGGACATGGCATACGACAAATTATGAATCAAAGGGTACGACCACTAAAGCATATAGCTAGCAGCTTCGTTTAACAAGCATCTTCAAATAACAACCTCGACAAGCCTCCTCCGTTACAGCCTGTGATCCAGAAAGCTATGGAACCTGCAAACCAATGGAAATCACCACATCAAGAGCAAACAAAAGGAACACTCAACTCAACGAACAACAGTGCAAGGAGGACTCCACCTCTCGAACATTTCGTCGAACACCATGTGAGAATCACAATAACTAGATACTGAACTATCAACCCGCGCTGCCTCATCCTTCGTGACTCGGCACATGGTTCCCATGGCAATGATCATCGGCAACACAGAACTTTCACTAAAGATTATACTAGCAGACCGCACAGAACACTAACCCTAATCGATCACCCCGGAAAACTCGACCGCAACAGATACCTCATCGAATCGAACAACACCGATTGATTCCTTGACCGGAAACAACAGCATAATCAGATCGTAGAAATGTAGTTCTTCGCAGGAAACTGGTCGATATCAGTGACACTGACAGCGTCGACGCCGATGTCGGAATCGGCGGCGGATATGGCGGCGAGGCGCCGGATTCCGGTGTACAAAATTATTTCTCGAGTTTGTGTGTCCATTCGGAACAAAACGAGTGTGATGGGGTCAAAATATTTGAGCGTTGATTATTGAATTTGTGGGCTTTTCTATCTCAAAACAAAACAGATACACATTACACATACTGATTGTGGCACAACAACCAAGAGCAGGAAAAGACTGAGATCAACAAAGCGTTAATCTAAAGCAAGATACTCGCAGACTCACGGTAGGTGATTTGAAAAGTTTTGGATATCGAAGTAAAAATAGGACACAAGACGTCAGAAATAAGAAATAGAGTCCAAAAAAACGCTCTAACATGATAATATCGAGATATGAGAAAAACCCATTTTAGAACTTTTGTTATTAGTCACAATGTGCGCACAAACATCATTAACAGAAATCTCTAAGCCGAATGAAAAGAATTCTTGCGAGCCTAGCACTAACAACAAGAAAGGAACAGGAAACGCTTGCAATGTTATGCAATGCAATGCATCTAGGAAGGTACAATTGAAACAACAAAATGGCAAAAATGAGAACATTGCCGTCCAGCAATCTCAACAATGAAGAAGATCAAAGCAGGTACCAGTGAACCCATCTATTGAACATCTAGTAGCATTCTCGCCTGCGGTACTCTGGATCTGTGTGTCCGGCTCCCTGCATCCAGTTACAGTCTTGTTATCTTAGAGAACAACACGATTGCAATCGAAACCTCATTTGACAATATTGATCACCGAGATGGAATAGCAACAAAGAATTGAAGAGAATGGAATCGAAGACCGAGTCGCTATTGTTACCTTGACAGTTTGCATGTGTTAACCGGTAAGCCCCGTTTTCAACATACAATCTCGTGTACCTGCAGATTTTGCATCGTCTTAACAATGAACATTAACATAAAAGAGAGGACCTCTGGAAAGCGCATACAGTATGACAGCAGAATCCAAGGTACAGAGAAGTTTACCCTGCAATTTGGCCATCAACAAACCAAGGATGCCAATCGCAACATAGGGCACCACCATGTCACGATGGCCGCTGCAAAGGCAAAGTTCACCTTCAGTTCAAATCTTTCAGCCATGGACAGTGGCAATAATAGAGAATAGACAATTACACCAAGCATTTTGTCCCAAGCAATGCGCAAAGAACATTACTAGGAGCGGACAAGAACAGCTAAGATAACAAACTTAGAGAAGGCACAGGGGATTACGTATTCACCAAAACTAGCAAGTTCTTGGTCATGAGATACCGATGGACATCAATCACGCTCTGTACATCATAGACATAAGCGATGGTAGTGCACAAGCTCCATTCATGAACTGTACCCTGGTTGCACCCATGTATGACAGTCAGCATCATGATCAGCTCATTGCCACTTGGAAACATTCATTTAGCCAAAACGAGATTAGAGAAAATTGCACACCTGACATGTAAAGCTTCTTGGACTTGCTCATCATTGGCCCAAGCATCAGCTAATGCACAATTGAAGTTCTGCGAGCAAAGTAGCTTTCTGTTGAGTATTTCAGCACTTGATTAATATATGCACGGATGAAACCAATGAGTAAGAGTACCCGGCACCTTAAAGTAGGTATCTTAGATGGAGACAGGAGGAAAGAACTTGATCGATCTTCAAGGGATCGTCTGTACAACGTCTCATGAGGTCTGGACGAGACAAAAGCACATTTTGGCTCCAGAATATCATTGCGCCATAGGTCTTTGATGCACTGAACAAAGACTACTTAAACATTTGAATGTCCTTTTTCTGGGTGTGTTCTTGAAGGGGTATGTTCAGTCCTGGGATTGAAGTGCAAGGTGCGGTCGTGGAAGGCATGGTTGATATGGGTGAAGAAAGTATCCTCGGGAAAAACGGATGGTGCAAGACTTCGAAGGCTGTTGTTTAATGGAATGGTGTATGAAATTTGGCATGAACGAAACTTGAGGTGTTTTAAGCAGGAGGCTAGCAGTCCAGGGATTGTGTTGCAGAGGATACTTTGTTGAAGGGGAGTAAGCTGAAAGCTGATCCTCTTATTCCTAATGCAGATTATCTCTTTGTTTTACAAATGTATTTCTGAAGTGTTTTTTTTTTTTTTTTTTTTGAGGATGTTATGTACTAGAAGTATGTGCAGATTGAGGCCTAATTCGCATATGTAATTCGTGATGTAGGGGACTTAGGACATTAATGAATTTTACGAGTTACGAAAGTTTGAATAATAATTGAAAAGAAGCATTTCAAAAAATGTACGATGACAATTGATAAGGGACCAAAAATATATTTTCTTATGCAACTTTCCAATTTTGATGAAACTTGATCACAATTGAAAGCAAAAGGGCATCGACCTAACCACACAAATTTATGACTAGTAGAAACAACGGCTTTCTGTTTACGGATTTATGCAATCCCTCGAAGCTGAAACTTCTTATCTAAGTATCATTTTGCAATGAATAGTTCAACGGTCAACTCCCCAAACATAATTTGTTATTTGACAATATCTACGCTCTATCCTTTCCCTGGAGCTATCACGCTTCAGCTAAACCTCCTTTTCCACCAAGTACTTCTATTATGGCATTCGAAATTCTCAAATCAACAAAGGCCTTTTACAAATTACGATGAACAGCCAATTGTTAACTACCCAGGAAAAGCTCAAAATCCTGCAGCCACGCAAAGAACAAGGCGCAGCTAGAAATGCAGATATAGAGCTCAAAGATCATGTAATGGCTATCTTGAGAATAACTCTGATCACATGCCTAAAAGACCAATAACACAAAGTAATATCCATTGTTTAGAAATGCCGCTAAGGTGTGCAATCAGCTTTAACTCAATTGTACATGCTGCTTGATGCCCTAGTTGTATTCGCCTAGGACGAGATTATATGCTGCTCCTTCAACATTCAACACATTTGGTCAAACACCACGCGGGAATCGCAACAAACTAAGCACTGACTGATCAACCCCCACTGTCTCATGACTCATGACTCAGCAAATGGTTTGCACATAGAATTTTCACAATAAAGTTACACTACTAGTAGAACGCACAGAACTCTAACCCTAATCGATCACCCTGAAAACTCGAACGCAACAGCTGCCTCATCGAATCGAACCACGCCGATTGCTTCTCCGACCGAAAACCGCCAATGCCTTCCGGGAATCGGACAGCATTATCGATCCACAGGCACTGGAGATATTGTGTTGAGCTTTTGCGAAGTTCGTTGTGGATAATGATTTATCGGACATGGAGAAGAGCGATTTGACGATGGATGTCCTCGATATGTAGTTCTTCGCAGGGCAACTGGTCAACATTGGCCATGGCGTCGACTCCGATATCCGAATCGGAGGCGAAGACCATTGTAAGACGTCCACGCCGATTCCGCGGAGAAGTATTCCGACGCCGATTCTTTTAAGCAGGAGGAAATAACATTTATGATTAAAAATAAAATTTAAATATGTATTGAATTTTATCAAGATTTTGTATTTATTTTTTTAACAAAAATGAAATCATGAGAGAAAAAATTATTTATATATTTTATATTATATTCATGTCTATAAACGAAATTTTATATTCATATATATAAATGCTACAAACGTGTACTAGCATTCATGTTGTTGCATAACCCACTTTCGACTGACGAGAACGCAACCGACCGTACATTGACTCTTCTATTATGGCTTTCGGGACTTACTGGTCAACAAACAGTTCCTATTGCCCATTGACTAAACAATGCAATTTCAAAACAGAACACATCAAATCAAATTACATCAAGGGATCAGCCCATTTTAGAACTTTTCTTATTTGTCTCAGCAAGCAATTGAGCATCATTAACAGAGATCTCCGGAGCCGATTGAAAAGGAAGAACCCTTGCGAGCCTAGAACTAACAAGAAAGGAACAGGAAACAATTGCAATGCAACAATGATCTAGAAAGGTACAATTGGAACAACGAAATGGCAAAAAAGAGAACGATTGATTTCGTCCACAGATGCTACCACAATCTCGACAATGAAGATCAAAGCGGGTACCAGTGAACCCATCTATCGAACATCTCGTAGCATTCTCGCCTATAGTACTCTGGAGCTGTGTGTCCGGCTCCCTGAATCGCATTGAACATTTGTTACATATAAGAGAACAACAACATCGCAATTGGAATCTCAATTGACAGCATTGATTGCCGAGTTGGAATAGCAACAAAGAGATGATGAGAACTGAATTGAAGATCAAGTCGCAATTGTTACCTTGACAGTTACATATGTTAAACGGTAAGCCCCATTTTCTACATACGACCTCGTGTACCTGCAGTTTTTGCATCGTCGAAACAATTATCCGTCAATAGAGAGGCGGGACCCATGGAAAACGCATGGAGTATGGTCCAATTCTAACAGCAGAATTCAAGGTACAGATAATTTTACCCTGCAACTTGGCCATCAACAAACCAAGGATGCCAATCCACGTCGATGGTCATATTCAGCAACTTTATCCACTCTGCGGTCGCAACATAAGGCACAACCATGTCGCGATCACCGCTGCAAAAGGTAAAGTTCACTTTTAATTCAAGTATTTCAGTAATGAGCGACAATATAGAGAACAGACAACTACACCAGGCATTTCGTTGCAAGCAACGGGCAAAGAACATTTCTAGGAGCGGACAGGAACAGCTTCTAAGATAACAATTTTAGAGAAGGAGAAGGGGATTACTTGTTCACCAGAACTAGCAAGTTCTTGGTCATAAGATACCGATGGACATCGATCACGCTCTGTACGTCATCGACATAAGAAATGGTGAGGTTGCACCTGATCCATTCATGAACTGTACCCTGGTTGCACCGATGTACGACAGTCCACATCAGATTTAGCTCGTAACCAATTTGAAACATTCTTTAAGTCGAAACAAGATTAGAGAAAATTAGGCACCTGGCGAACGTGTAAAGCTTCCTGGACTTGCTCATCATTGGCCCAAGCATCAGCTAATGCATAATTGAAGTTCTAAAAGCAAAAGCAACTTTCTGTTGAGTATTAAGGATCGCTAAATTATTAAATGCATGAATGAAACGAATGAGCTGAGTACCCGGCACCATAAAGTAGGTATCTTAGGTGGAGAGAGGAGGAAAGAACTTGTTTGATCTTTAAGGGATCGTCTGTACAACGTCTCGTGAGGTCTAGACGAGGCAAAAACACAATTTGGTTCCAGAATATCATTGCGCCACACGTCTTTGATGCACTGAAGAAACCATTATGTAAACAATTTTGTGATAATACATAATACGAATAAATCAGAGTTCATGGATAATCTCCTGATGAAAAGAAAATGAGAAGTTAAGTTGGTTTTTTACCTTCTGAGATTGCTCAAGAGCCAGTATGCATTCAGTATTTGATGGATCCACGGCGAGATAGTTCTCATTACAGGCTACTTTAGCTTTCTGGAAGAAGCAAAATGAACGAAGAGAATGAGTAAACAGCATCTAAGTAAACTAATTCAATGGAACTGTGGATAACGAAACAGATCCCTATGGTACCTCGTATATTTCATCCGATATAAGTCCCATCCGATGAGCAAAGATAAACTTCGAGTTGCCATTGATGAACTCATCTGTTGTTGGACTTCCGAGTAGGTACCCCTATATCCCATTATCAGCACAAATCATTCTCTATTCACATCCAAAGAGCTAATACATTGAAGAAAAAATATTCCTTTTACGATGTCAATCGCGTACCTTGAGATTCACTATTGGGTTCACATTTGCTTCATTACCTATAAAAACAATGAAACAAGATGTCTGAAGGTTTACAATGGTGTATTTACCATAGAGTTGGGTGTCATGAGGATATAGAGTATTTTACCTTCTACAATGAGTTTGGTGATCTGCGGAACAATGATTCCAGAATAAGAATCGCCACCAACGAATGTCTGAAGTGCCAGATATTGTGGGTTCTCCACTAGCCACTGCAACCATACCAGAACTGATAATGCATGGTGTTCTAAGCTGACTAAGCAGAATAGCAACCGCAGCAAAACTCTCCCAAATTTGTCATGACACTGAAAAGATATTTCTCATCTCCACGGAGCTTACCTTCATGAAGAATTCGTATGCTTGGCGCGCTGATTTTGAGTCAGAGGAAGGCCATCCCTCTGAGGTCAAGGAGTATGAGAAGCCGGTACCAACTGGTGAGTCCAAAAACAACATGCTTGCAGTCTAAACAAAAGTTCCAGTTGTTACTTGACAAGTTAACAAGAGTTGATCTTAAAGTCATGCGTGGACAAACGGAATCGACAGGATCTGTTAAACGTTGCAAATTTTCTTCACCTTGGTCCAAGCATGTTCATAAGGCTTGAATGTTGGAAGCCCACCTTCATATGATTCAACGTCAAATTCGAAGGGCCCTGAAAGCATACACACAAAGGTGATCACTAAGAATGCATATAGGAAGAACACAATCCGTAGTCGTAGTATACAAATTCTGCACGACACACGCTACAGTGTTGGAGGAGTAGCTCAGGACAGGAAGCAAAGGTGCCACAAAAGTAATGTATAACGCAAGTATTCAAGTATCCTTTGTCAAGAACTGCGTCAGAAGTCATTTACAGGTACAAATCTCAGATCTAATAAGCTACTATGACTAACTGCACTGACCGCAAATATTGTACCAGTAACCAGAGAAAGAACCTCTACCAGATCTCCGTCATGATTTCAAAAGTATACAACAGCCAGATATTAGATTTCATGACGAGAAATCTACTATAACTGAGAACTTGAACAAAATTATGGACCATTCTCTGTGATATGCAACCTATGATTTTCTACTTCATCATGAGCAAGTAACCACCCTTGTCTGTGATCCGTCAACGAAGTTCATATCCTTTATGTAATGTGACTTTACATGATAATTTGATATTTGTATGAACTTAGTGTTATGATCCAAACTCAGATTCAGGCACAACTCCAGGTATCCAGCAGGATCTCGCTATAAGAATCAGTAGAGCACTCAGTCTAAAAGCCTAGTGAGAATTCCATTGGTTGGACCTACAAGTCCAAGATTTGTCCATATTATTGGCATATAGGACCATCCGACGAATGAAAACCAACAGTCAGTCAACTAAGGGTCGTTCAGTACATGGAACTAAAGCTGAGTAGTTGGACTGAAAATTCCTCAGCCAAAACTAACAGTAACTTTGCAAGAAAGGGGAAAAACTATGCTCTGGGCTGATACGCAAATCGAATGGAGAATTAGACACGATACCGTTATCACCATAGGATAGGATATTATTATCATTTAAAAAATATAAATTTAAAAAAAACAAAATCAATGAAATAAACTCTAATCTAACATATATATTTTAAACAATTAAAATGAAAACAGCATCTCGATTCCTTCTCTCATCACCCTCCACCCACCATATATTCTCATCTCATCCTCATCCTAATTAGATATAAATTTTAATATCATAAATCTAACCTAAAATATTTGGATCAAATGAAAAAATATATTCATCATATATATATATATATATATATATATATACACACAAAATATTTGATAAAGAAATACAAAAAGTACTTAAAACTTTATTCTTGTATGGAATCCTTATTGAGTAATTATAAATAATCTTATCTATCAGTATATTATATGATCTTTATTTCACAATATGATAATTATTTTGTTGTTCTCATACATTAATACACACAGGCAAGGTGAGTTTTCTATTTTATTTTATAAGTCGAGTTTTATATTAGATTTTTCTATCTTTATCTTTTAAATCAATCTAATAATCAAGATTGAAGACTAATATAAACAATATTTAAATCAACAATAATAACAAATCAAGTCTTTATCCCATCAAGTGGGGTCGGCTACATGAATACGACAGCGTCATTCCAATCTATCATGTACATAATATTCTGTAAGATTATGATAACTTATATCATATTTCAAGGTTTCTCTCATGGTCTTTTTAGGTCTCCCTCGTCCTCTCTTGACATGTGTTAATTCCCAAGCTTCGCATCTCCTAACAGAAGCTGTGACTGGTCTGCGTTTCACATGACCATATCATCTTAGTCGTGGCTCCCTCATCTTATCTTCTACTGGAGCCACATCCACTTTCTGTCTGATAACTTCATTTCGTATCCTATCTATTCTTGTAAGTCCACACATCCACCTTAACATTTTTATCTAGTTTACACTTATCTTCTGTATATGCTGTCACTTAATTGTCCAACATTTCGTATCCTATCTATTCTTGTAAGTCCACACATACACCTTAACATTTTTATCTCGTTTACGCTTATGTTCTATATATGTTGTCACTTAATTGCCCAATATTCTAACCCATACAACATCGTTGGTTGAATAACTGTCTTGTAAAACTTTCCTTTTAACTTGATAGGTATTTTAGGATCACATAGCACCCCTGAAGCGTCCTTCTATTTCAGCCAACCTGTTTTAATCTTATGATCAATATCTGCATCAATTCCTCCAATCTTATGTAGCATCGAACCTAAATATTTGAAGGAATCCGTTTTAAGAAGAGACTCTGTTCCCAACAATATATTCTCACTGTTTGTTTGACTACTCTGATTAAAGACACATTCCATATATTCTATCTTGGTTCTACTGATTCTTAATCTCTTACTTTCCAACGTCTCCCTCCAAGTCTCAAGTTTTTTATTCATCCCTTCTTTCGTATCGTCCACCGTAACAATATCATCAGCGAAAAGTAAACACCAATTTCAATATATAAAATGAAAAAACAAACTATCAATTTCAATATGTAAAAACCTATATCCCTATATAGATAAATTTTTTTAATATGAATATTACTTTAATTTTATTATATTTATTCATTCGAGCTCATTATTCTAGTTGTAAAGTGTAATCAATATTCTGAGGATAACCGATAACAACACGATGACCACAACATAAAAACTCTCCCGACAGCTCAAGTTTATGTCACAGCCTGATGCGAATCGTTTGTTAAATACCGAAAAAACGCTGATTTTAAATTTCTCTATTTCAGGATATAGTCATTACCAAGTTCGAAGACGAGGCCGTTGAAAGATGAGCAACCAGGGCCGCCGGTGAGCCAAAGGAACAACGGATCCTCCCTCGGATTCCCTTGCGACTCGATGAAGTAGTAGAACAACTCTGCATCGTCAACTCGAATGTACCTGCCTCAAAACAACAATTAGCAGTTAGCAACACAAAAAAAACAATCATCAAAAGAAATGAACAAAAACATAACATCTTTGAAGAATGTGAATGTGAGTTTACCCAGTTTCAAGCTTGAACGGTAGCTTGCCGGGGTATCCTGGGAGGTACTCGACGAGCTGGCCGGAGAAGGCGACTTGAGCTGCCGATAGAAGCACCAACACCAGCACCAACAGTGGCACCCGTGATTCCATGACTCTGAGATATATAAACACACACAGGGAGACACAATCAGCAAGCACTTGGCTGCATAGATGTTGAATCTTCTGCCCTCTCAATTGAGTAAGCAGTGTAGGAACAGTGGGATATGATGCTATATATACTCCCTCACCTTCACTTGAATAATCTACAGATAGTACCACCACTCTCTGCAAAAGCGACAATATTTTATGACAGCTTTATATTATGGCTTAATAAAATGGAACATTGTTGAGATAAAAAATGATATCTTCAGATGCAAATGCAGACAAACAAAATGTGTTTTTCGACATTCAAAATCAGCTTATTAGTCAAGCTAGCTTCGCAGCCGGTGAGCATATGCGTTGGAAGTTGTCTGAAGTTTCACCTAATATTCTAAAGCTTCTACTACAGGAATTCTCCAGACATGTTTTGGGGGACAAAAGTTCTTTCAGATAATTGTTGTTAGCACTATGTGATTAATATACTTGGTATAGGCTGAAGGGATGGAACGAATAAGGAGGAATCAGCATCATGCATACCTCATTTGGATATACTAATCCAAAATATATGATGCCGATTGATCTCTATGGGCCAGAAATATATTTTCTTACGCAACTTTCCAATTTTAGTGAAACTTGATGGCAATTGAAAGCAAAAGGGCATCGACCCAACGACTCAAATATATGTCTAGCAGTAACAACAGCTTTTCGTTTATGGATTTGTGTAATCCATTGAAACATAACTATATAACTAACGAGTACACAAAAACGGTCATCACAAACACATAATTGATCGATACTGATCTATCATCAAAAGAACAAACTCTCACATGACTATACCAACTACACTTTACAAATTCACAAACTTGAGGATGGGAGCTAAAAGGAAAGCGATGACCATTAGGTCAGCACCGAACGGGGACCCAATAAGTGGAAGGTGATTCACCTGCCTCGTAGTTGAGGAAAAAAAGTCCAAGTAACACTTCAGGGTTAGGTGGGGACATTTCAAGTTCACATTTATTGGAGCAACGTGGGTGTAAGTTCGATAGCATATTTTCATTCACACAATAATGAGAAAAATAGCGAAGGGATAGCACCCCCACAGTTCGATATGGGAGTGAATTAAATTCAGCTCTAGACAACTCACATGATGGTACTACACACACTATAATCAATATCAGTATCACTTGATGGATTCATGGCATGCTCATCGAAACCTTCCCCTACCACCAATCAATTACTACTAGCAGCCGATGTTAAAATATAAACACATATATTCAATGTGCATATTATATCATCTCTTTCGCTGTGTACTTGGACATGTGATGGTATTGTATCGTCTTTTATTGTATCAAATATCTAAGTTCAAAACACAAGCCATTAAGGTAAATGCCAAAGAATAGCAAGACCCAAACAGTTGGCCTGCCTGATGCCTATAGTCATAACTCATAAGGAGGCAATAAGCACAGATATACGAATCAAGTACCCAAAAAAAAAAAAATGAGCTTGATAGTAACTAATGTATACATGGGACGGCATTTGCGAATAATAGAGCTCCCATCCTCAAGTTTGTGAATTTGTAAAGAAGTGTGGTTGGTATAGTCATGTGAGAGTTTGTTCTTTTGATGATAGATCAGTATCGATCAATTATGTGTTTGTGATCACCAATAGAGCTACTATGAATCTATGATCACCAAGGAAAATCCCTAAGATCCCACATGAAATGCTTTTCTCTAAAATTCTCCAAGAAATGGCCATTTGCAGTTTTACTTGCAACGTCGAAGCCGCTAGTTGGCACATTTAATTGACTAATTAACAGGAAGGTTAAGAATGTGGGAAGATCGTTTCCCCCATACTCCCTCACTGGACTGATAAAAAATCCAGAAAATTCATAACTTAACATGACAAGAGGAAAACCAGAGATAAATACTTTTAATATGTAGTGCAGGTGGAATGTTCTCTTTAATCCACTGATATCATAAGCAGCTCGCAGATCGAACAGAACTAACTGGTGTCAACATCTAAAGCCATATCGAGGAAGAAAGATTAGCCACTCAACTTAACATAAGCTAATATAACCAATCTATGTTTACCAAGAAAACATCAACTTCAGAACCTGTTGAAGAAGGAGAGGAAAAGAAGTTGAAGAAGTTGCTGTTTGCTTAAAAGAGAATAACAAGATAACTGCGAGGCACTGATAACCAAATTAGTGGCAGATTCAGTAATCGTGAGACAGAAATTCGGAGAGGTTCATGCATCAATGGCATACCGTGCACTTCTCAACAAGCCAGTCCGCTCGCGAGATGTAAGAGAACTCCAAGGAAAGACCGACAGACATTCTCATTTCACTCTATAGAAGGGGCGTTTCAGTGTACCTGAGCATTCCAAGTTCACAGTTGTCATCATAATACCTTGAGCAACACCAAAAAAACAATTTAAAAAATATGAAAAATGTTTCTCTAAATGTACCAACGCTGCATATACATGCCATTCAGTTCCACAGAAATGAACCAGTCTTGGATTTTCACAAGCAACAAGGTCCAATCCACTGCGATCTATTCTTTTATGGATCCTTCAACTAAACCTCCTTTCCCATTGAATAGCTCAACCCCAGCAATCCAAAATTTGAATTAAAGATGTAACGTACAAACTATAACATGTGGTACACAACATAGCTAACCAAGGCAGCAGCTACACAAAGAACAAGAAATCGGTCTCAATGCTTTTATGCAAATAGCATCCTCTTTCACACTTCGACAAATGTTTCACTTAAACTTGAGTTAGTTGCTTTATGCCCCCAACTTCGATTCCTTTGAATACATGTACAAGTTCGCCTCGGGATTAAATGACCAGACAGATACAGTAGAGCTTGATCCTCAATATCACAAATTCCCTAAAACACGAAAATAAGAACAAGTTAGAATATCGAAATCACCTGTCATTGACACCCAACCTAAGGACCTTAGTCACATGCCAGAACCCATCTCCTTGTACCCGAACCGCCAACACCACAAAACCAAATAACCAACCCCAAAACCAACCGAAAAAACAACAAAGAAGACGGACTCCCACAGATATCACAAACAATGAAATCCATTGAACGAAAACAATCAATGTGAGGTTGACTCGTTTGGTGTCGAATCGATACGAAACCCTAAACATCAAATCGAATAATGGCGAGGGAGAAAGAGACGAGAAGAGTGTGCCTTGGAGGAGGGAAGGAGGTGGGAGAAGAGGCGAGGGAGACCACCACGAGACTGGCTGCGCCGATGATCGGCGGCGGAGGAGAACGATCGGACGAAGCCGGATGATCTCCGCCGTCGATGGTGGCTGACGACGAAGAGCTTGTTCGCTCTTCCTCTCACGAGCAGGTGCATTTGCAATCTCATTGTGTTCATGCTTTTTCTGATCGATCGAGAATGAGGATAGAGAGAAACAAATTTTCAGTTCGTTTGCGCTGTATGTATTGACTGTATGTGAGTTATTTTTGTTATAAAAGTTATTCTGTTTTGTTTGTTTGTGTGATAAAAAAAATGAAGAAAAAAATAATGGGAAAATTAATATGATATAAAATAAAAAAAAGTATTTTATATTTTTGTAGGAAAAAAAATTATAAATGGGCATCTTATGAAGTGTTGTATTATCTCCGTCTCATAATTCTAATAATACTTATGTAATTTATATTATTTCATATCCATGAAAAAAATCTCGTTTTCATATCAAATCACGGGTGATCATCTCGCAACATGTATTAGATTGAAGTATGTAACTTATACAACAATTAATGTTTCACGATAAATTTACGAAAAAATACGTTTGATCGTCATTACACATCAAACTTTACATCGAAACACGTATGAGGTCAAAATGTTACAACAATTTTGAGACGTAGGGAGTAAATCATAAGTGTTTTCGTTTTTATAACTTTTTCATATAAAAGAATATCAAATCTTTTTCATCCATTACAATACATTATAAGTATTACTCCATTTGTCCTATAATGCTTACAACCGTGTGATTTTTTAGGGATAGTGGAGTTGTTATGAGAAGACATAATGAAAGTACTGTAAAAAAAATATGATTGATGTGATTTTTTTTAGATTAAATATTGATTAAAAAAATTACAAGCAAACTGAAAAATCTCAAAAATAATAATAAAATATTATATGTGTTATGAGACGAAAATAGTAACTCATAATACCTCATTATTATAAACTAAATAAGTATTTTTTTTATTCATCAAAATACTTATAAATTCAACATATTTATAATTAATTTAGGATGATAGGTATCATTTTTTTCTTTTTACAAGTATTTTTGCTACTTGGAGTTCTAATTTAGGGGCAATGAGATTTGTGTTGCGTCTTTTGTCACAAGACACAATCACACGAGACTCAATCTTACAAGACATAAAAATGATTCATGACAAACTTTATTATTTATTTTATTTTATTTTAATTATAACATTTTTTTAATCATTTTATTTAAATTATAATTTTTTTATTTATCAATTTTTATATATAAATATATTAAAATATTTTATTTTATATTAAATTAATCAATTCTTCATTATTTTTTTCTTATTTTTTTATTTTAAAAACATTTCTTTTAAATTTAATTAACACATAAATATACATATTTCATCAAACCGTCAATTTCATTGGACGGAGTGAGTATCATCAAATTCGTTTTCCATCGATTTTCCTCGTGCTTCTCATAAACCCTAAACCCTAGTATCTCTTCCTTCACGAAACCCTCGCAGAGCCGCTGCCGATCTTCCGATCTCGGAATCCGATGGCGGCCTCGATTCTCCGCTGCACTCTCCAACGCCGCGATTTCTCATCCGTCGCCGCTCCCTCCTCGCAATCCGTGCGCACTTGTCTAATCTATCACTCTCTGTGGAATCTCTCGCTTCGTTGGATTGTTGAATGAATGATGTGTTCTATCTGTTGGAAATGATCGACCGTGAATCGTTACTGAATTGATTGAACTGTTAAGTGAACGAGTCGATGATGATGATGATGTATGTGATCTGGTGCTGCAAGGAATGTCATGTTACATGTTTGGATTTTTGTTGTGTAGGATTGCCACGCTTTGGTGCGCATTGTGTCTGTTGGGGTTTTACAAGTTGAGATCTTTTTCTATATGTGCAGCTTGCAGGATTTGTCAAGTCTTCATGGGGGAGCTCTTTCATGGGACACAAATTTACTGCTTTGGCTAGACCATTCAGGTGAAGATATTGTGCTTTGGCTAGAACTTTAGTCGTTGAAAATATTGTACTTTGGTCGGTACAGGTTTGAGTGTTCTGGGTTATTGTATGCAGCTCAAGGCCTGTTGGAAATGATGTTATTGGTATTGATCTGGGTACCACGAATTCTTGTGTCGCTGTCATGGAGGGAAAGGTAAAGAGACTGTTGCGTGTTTTGTTTGTTATTCAAACCGTGTTTTCCGGCGATGAGGTGTTATCTTAGTTTTGTGGTTTGATGTCTGTTGTAGAATGCTAAAGTGATCGAGAACGCAGAAGGTGCTAGGACAACACCATCTGTGGTTGCTTTTAGCAATAAGGGGGAGCTACTTGTTGGGATTCCAGCAAAACGTCAGGCTGTTACAAACCCTGTGAATACTGTCTTTGGAACCAAACGTCTGATTGGAAGGCGATTTGATGATGCTCAAACGCAGAAAGAGATGAAAATGGTTCCATACAAGATAGTCAAGGGTCCAAATGGTGATGCGTGGGTGGAAGCCAATGGCCAGCAATATTCCCCCAGTCAGATTGGGGCCTTTGTCTTGACCAAGATGAAGGAAACTGCAGAGGCATACCTGGGGAAGACTGTTAAGAAGGCTGTGGTTACAGTGCCTGCGTACTTCAATGATGCCCAAAGGCAAGCAACGAAAGATGCTGGGAGAATAGCTGGACTCGATGTTCAGAGAATTATTAATGAGCCTACTGCTGCGGCCCTTTCATATGGCCTGAGCAAGAAAGAGGGAACTATTGCAGTATTTGATCTGGGTGGTGGAACTTTTGATGTTTCCATCTTGGAGATATCTAGCGGAGTTTTCGAGGCAAGGATCCTTCTTTATCTAATAGGATTTGATATTTAAAACATTTATATGTGTGAATTGCTGATTAGCGTTTCTGGAGCAGGTCAAAGCTACAAACGGTGATACATTCTTGGGTGGAGAGGACTTTGATAATGCTTTGTTGGAGTTTTTGGTCAGTGAGTTCAAGAGGACAGAGAGCATTGACCTTTCACAGGATCGTTTGGCCCTTCAAAGGCTTCGGGAAGCTGCAGAGAAAGCTAAGATAGAACTCTCATCTGCAACCCAAACGGAGATCAACCTTCCATTCATAACAGCAGACAGTTCAGGAGCAAAACATTTGAACATCACACTAACAAGGTCAAAGTTTGAAACTCTGGTTAATCACTTGATTGAGAGGACAAGGGCTCCTTGCAAAAATTGTCTGAAGGATGCCAACGTGACTCTAAATGATGTCAATGAAGTCCTTCTGGTTGGAGGTATGACTAGGGTGCCTAAGGTGCAACAGATAGTTGCAGAGATCTTTGGGAAGGAACCAAGCAAAGGAGTAAATCCTGATGAGGCTGTTGCGATGGGTGCTGCAATTCAAGGTGGTATATTACATGGAGATGTGAAAGAGCTGCTCCTTCTCGATGTTACTCCTCTTTCACTTGGTATTGAGACTTTGGGAGGTGTCTTCACCAGACTGATCAACAGGAATACCACCATTCCTACAAAAAAGAGCCAGGTGAATTTCTTTTCTCCGACATTCGATATTGTAACTGCATTTATGTTTGTAATGTTATTGAGGGTATTTCTGTGAGAACCATGCCATCTATGTGAGATACTAAATGAGCTTCCTTTTTTCCCCCTTTTTCCTTTGTTGTCACATGGTGAATTGAATATAGCTTGTTTGTATCATGACTACGGTCAATCTCTGCAGATAGAGTTTCTCATATGGTTCTATTGGTACTCTTATTTCAGGTATTCTCTACTGCTGCTGACAATCAAACTCAGGTCGGTGTCAAGGTACTTCAAGGAGAGCGTGAAATGGCAGCAGATAACAAGATGTTGGGCGAGTTTGAACTTGTTGGTATCCCACCAGCCCCACGTGGCATGCCTCAAATTGAAGTTACTTTTGATATTGATGCCAACGGAATAGTCACCGTGTCTGCCAAGGACAAGTCCACGGGGAAGGAACAACAGATCACTATCCGTTCCTCTGGTGGACTCTCGGAAGCTGAGATTGACAGAATGGTGAAGGAAGCTGAGTTGCATGCTGAGAAAGATCAAGAGAGAAAAGCGTTGATTGATGCCAGAAACCGCACTGACACGACAATCTACAGTGTGGAGAAGAGCTTAAGTGAATACAGAGAGAAGATACCTGCTGAGGTTGCTAAAGAAATAGAAGATGCAGTTGCTGAGTTGAGGAACACAATGACCAAGGATGACATCAACGAAATTAAGTCAAAGATTGAAGCCGCAAACAAAGCAGTGTCGAAGATTGGCCAGCATATGTCAGGAAGTTCAGACGGTGATTCCTCCTCGTCTGGTGGATCAAAGGGAGGTGATCAGGAACCAGAAGCCGAATACGAAGAGGTTAAGAAGTAAAGTTATTGGGGTCCCAACTTGAGGCATGCGCTTAGTTTTCCTGCTAGTCATGCGCTTATTTTTTCCTAGGTTGGTGTCTTGCTGGACGTATGTCGTGAACCATTTTACCTGGTTGCAGGTTAAGAATTTTGGCATATTGTTTTTTCTTTTATCAAATTTCATTTGTAGATTAGTTTTTGTAAGCACACTGATAATATGATAAATCTATTGTTTCAAAACTGCTTACTTATCGATACTTGGTGATTTGATAATCTTTTTGCTTTTGCACGTCATACTGGCATCGACGGAGCTATCATGGCGCCATGGTTCACAGCGACATCATGTTTGGTCTCCATATCTTTGACAGCCTGGTATCTCAAACCGACTTGAAGGCTGCCCGTGCAGGAACATGTCACTGGGGAATCCGAACAAGTCCGGCAAATTAGCACCTTGTTTTTCCCCTTCATAATGTCCAAGCTAATCTTAGAAATATTTCCACATCAAAACAGGGGACAATGTTACGTCGAGCATTTTGTTTCGATGAGAAGAAGTTGGTATTCTCCTCAAGTACCACCTGGAAGTTGGCATCAAAGAAAACGGACTCATGCCAGGTACACAAGCGGCCGCCAAGCAAATAAGTAAGCTCAGTTGCATTAACCGAGGGAAGGCAACGATCACGGAATCCTAATTTGACATTAGCATCAGCCGGTCTATAACA
The DNA here is from genome assembly GCA_035668315.1 of Drosera spatulata. Lineage (NCBI taxonomy): Eukaryota > Viridiplantae > Streptophyta > Magnoliopsida > Caryophyllales > Droseraceae > Drosera > Drosera spatulata. The sequence continues at coordinate 17,522 of JAOVYX010007119.1, read as the reverse complement.
TTAGAATCAGAAAATAACCACAAGCAACCAGACAAAATACGATTTCGATCGCCAGACAATGTTCTGCCAAGTACATAACTACCAGCACAACTAGAAGGATAAATATCTTTCACTGTTCAGATAACAGCCAAAATAGAACGCTAAATATCTTTTCCAGCTAAGAAGAGGAGGAGCCGACCATCGAGCTCACTTTCTTCAGCAGTCCCTGGATCTCATTCTCCAATTTTTGTTTCATCTGTGGGGAAAGATTGTCCCCGGATTTCTCCAGCATTGACGTCATCATCTCGAGGTTCCTTCTGATGTCGGACACCGAATGCACCTGACCAGCAGGGTTGCCTGTTACAGGGGATGATCGAAGAGGAAGGCCCATTGAAACAGCAGAGGAATGTGGCACCATCTCACCCAGGCACACCTCCAGGGAAATGGGTTTAGCACTGTTTCCATTGGTGACAGGAAAGCCAGCAGTGTTTCTAGCATATGCTACAGTATCTACCTTCCTCTTCCTCCCTCGCTTCTTCTTTTCTACAGCATTACCTGTCGAAGGCAGCTGTGAACCTTTCACAACAATCTTTCCATTTGAGTCATGCAATCCACCAATGTCCCCAGCCTGCTGAGGGAATGAAGTTAATGTTTCCTCGTTCCTCTTCCTTCTAGGTTGGAGTTTGCTGGGCACCTTGCTGTCGATTATTTGAGAGTCTTGAGGCAAGTAGCTACACATAACATTCGTGTTCGGATCAAACAGACCAGCACATCCCACACCATCAGATTGCACGACCTTGTTCTCCTCATTCTCCCTTGATTTTTGCCAAGGATTTCGCTCATTAGAGCAGTATATATTAGCACTCGGAGACTTAGCATCTAAACTGGCAGCAGAATCAACAACGAGTGCTTGTGCAGCTACCCCGGTTTTGTTTCTTTTCCTTTTCCGGGAGTCAGTTTCTTTGTTCATCACCTGCAAATTCTGATATACAACGGCTCGGAACTTGGTGAAGAAAACTTCGGCAGAATCAAATCGCCTGTTCTCATAAGGATAAAGACAATCCAGAGCTGCCAAATGCAACTGTGAAATCAACTCAGCTGAATCTACATTCATTGCCTCAAGAATACCAGCTTTATCAATGAAGTCCGTCGATGATCTCATTTGTCTGCTGCTATGGGAACCACTAAAGCTTTCAGAACCAAAGCCTCTAGTTTTCCTCCCTCTTTTTTTGGGTCTAGAACTCGTTGTATTATCAGCTTCACCCACTTCCAAGCTCGGGGAATCTTTAGATCCCTGGTCTGCATCTATGAAGGGAGGAGATAAATATTTGCTCTTTTTTCGCTCTCTGGAATCAGAACCCTTGCGATCTTGGTCCTCGGTCATGCCACCACAAACTTCACTACTCGATACCACATTCTCAGCAGGTATTACACATTTCAAAAGATCAAAGTCCTCATTAATCAAAAGAGAAACAGGCCTAAAGCTATCGGGCTCCTTGGCTTCGCCTTGAACATCGCCATTTATAGTAACAGAAGCAGCATAATTCAGATCTCCGCGACCAAATGTGCTTCTTGTGTCAAGGTCTGTTGTCATGGCACACTTGAAATGATCAGAGTCATCCTTGACGGCAGAAATGGGTTCAAAGTCACCAGTGTCCATAACTGAGCTATCCATGTTATCATTTCTAATTTCAGAATCATCATTCCTGGCAAAAGCTTGTGATTGGGCAGCGGCGACTACATGCTTCCCATTCATAGGCATATCCACATCAACACCTTTAGCCACTTCACTGTTACAATTGTCGAACTCCTCATCTTCCACAGGACTGATTTCAAGGGCACAAAAACCGCTAGCTTCACCACTGACATTCTCAGATAAAAGTTTGTTTGCCTCTTTCCAATCTATAACACTTTCAAGTTCTGCATCAGCGACTTGCCCATCAGCCATGATAAAGTGAAGTCTATTCAAAAGATTAACACGACAGATCTCCCACCAAAATTCTCAATCAAGCAATGCGTCCAAAGACAAGTTTCCCTTCTATGAACATACTCACATGGATTGAAGCATTCAAGAGCTTTCTGATACGATTTTCAGGAAGTGCTACAAAATTTCCTTCTTGCTGGAAAAGATTAAATAATTGACAATAGCTTAGCAGTTAGCTTTCCAGAAAGAGGAACAAGCAAGATGTATTCTACTTAATTAAAGATAAAAAAAGTATTTCCATTAAATTCAGCATGAATAGAGATCGGCACAAACAGGGAAAAAAGAAGAATTGGTAGCACAGAACTACAGATATGGCCACTATCCCTCCCGTTATAATTAGGCATAACAAAAGACGGATGATTTAATTTTGACCACCAATGGTCCCATAGACTCCCAAATATTCCTTACGCCAAGCAAATAAACACAACTAAGGATTAAGGCAACTAAAACGGCCAATAATGAGTTACTAATATCTCCCGCTATTTTCTGATGAGAAATGGCTACCACGACTAGATCATACTAACACTTTTCGGTGACGATTTTCATCGAAAGTTGAGGTCAGGAAAAAGAAAAACAAAAAAACCACCAGGGATTGACTTAAAGCAGAAGGGCTACTCTAATACTCGACAAACAGCAAGCTGCTGTCACTGTCACATGACCATTTTCAGGACTGAATAAGATAATGAGGTTTTTTCCTCTTGGATGGATGATTCTCCAATTATTTAGTGGCTGTAGTGTGTACACAATGGTGCAGAAATTCAGGGAGACGCTATTTGCATTCTAGTTTGCACCCTTGGAGAGATCCAACTGATGGACTCACATGATGATTCTATACGTCTTTGTAGAACAATTATTGAAATCATTTATAGATTAAAAAGAATCAGAAATAGTTCTAAGGTCAAACTTGGAAAGCCATCCAAACTTCAATTGAAGCAATGCACACAAAATTCAGGGTCAAATTGCCAACTTCCATGCTTAATTCGATCTGAGAGTCCAGTTGTTGGTGTGAAAATGGTGATAATCTAATGGGCTAAAGGTCCAACAAGAAGCCCCAACATTAAGTCAAGAACTTGTGAGGAAATGTCAAATGAGGCCTCATGGATGGCCAAATCAATCGCCTAGTGACAAGTGTGCACCATCCAAGCCTCTTAACGTCAAACTGGTGTAGCTCTAATCAGTGAAAAAGTCAAATACATCCCAATTATCGACTAAGAATCTCTTGTACTTCTAGTTGTACTTGTAGCTCACACATACCACCACAATTTCTCAACTAAGAATATGATGTGATGTAAGCACAAGTCCAACAAAAGAACTGAAGCGATTCGAATCTTCTTTTCCCCCAATTTCTCATAAGCCTCGTAGTTTTCAACGCATTGAATTTCCTAAACTGATACTCTCTCGTTTCAATTTATCTGTTATTTGAGAGGTTGAATTAAATTTCAAAATATCTTTAATGGAAAAAATCTAGACAAATATTTAGATTTTTTACTCTTTTTACGCATGAATTATTGCCCTTTTTTTATTTATTCAATGTAGACACAACTCCTAAAAACTAATAAGGATAATAATGAAATTTCATCATTGAAAGACATAATTAAGATTTTTTAATGTCATAAATCAAGATTGAGATTAAATTACTATTTTTAATTTTTATCATTCATTTTTCACCCTTTAAACCAAGACACATGCTTCCTAAACCCTTTTCTAAACGACAAGCTAGCGGAGCACAACAGCAAATCAAAGAGCACTGTCATCGCACGAATCGAACATCAGAAGCTCACAAGCGCAGAATCTGAAATACAACAAAACAAACGAGAACTGCACCGTACAAAACCCTAACCTGAGAATTCCTCGAACCTGAAATCAGAGCTGCCTCATTTCCTCAAATCCACAATCCCTCAGCCTCGCTCTCCTCATCTTAAGCTCAATTCACTCCTCCGACCACAATGTCGACAATTTTGGAGGCCCGAAACACCATAGAAATGTGGCGGCGGAGAGGCGGCGCCGGAGAGCGAAGGGTAGCGGAGATGCGGAGAGGAGAGGTGAATGCGGCGGGGTTCGACGACGTCGCTTTTGGGGAGTGAGAGTGCCAGAAAAAAGGGTAACAGTTGGTATCATGTGTTTGTTGGTGTGCGTGTCACGATGCGAGACTTTGGACTTGGGATTTGAATCACTTTCATGGAACTCTTGTGTTCGTTACCGTGTGTGTCTTGTAAATGCGTAATGATTCAAACCAAAAAAAGACATCACAATTGCTTCTATCACGAGGATAGAGTGAGATATAGATAATTTGATAATGTTATAGATAATAATTAAGATATTGTTATTCATAATTGACTTGAAGAAAATAGAGCAGAGAAAGAAAAAAAATTTGTTCTTCTTGTACAAGGCATGCCTTCCCTTACGAAAATTGTCTTTGATGTGTTAGATGTCATCATTTGATCTCTTAAAAGTAAGAATGGAAAGATGTGTGAAAAACCTGTAAAACTTATCCTTGATATTTCGTTAGTTTTGTTAGTTTTATTTTTATGGTAAAGAACAAAAAACAGTCTCATTTATCTTCATGATTTTATCCGTCCCAAAATTTTTGCACAACACGTATTTTGATGTTGAATTTGTGACGATCAAATATCATTTTTTATAAAATTATTGTAAAATATCAATGATAGATTAGGTTGTGAAATTTAATTTTATATCAATTTAAGTTTTTTCTGACATCGAAACGTATTATAATATTTTTGAGACAGAGATAATATAATCAATATACAGTTATTTTCAGGATAGGAGTAGCTCACAAAGTTCTTATAATGTCAACCTTAATTACATTGTAGGAGTAGTATGTTTGATGGATGCTTGGTGTTTCTGTCCAATTAACAATAATCGCCTTCACCAAGGCATCAACACGCATGTTCACATCAGGATTTGAAAATGGAAATGACTGGCCTTTACAATAATAACAGGAAGCTATTAGCTATTTTACATATGGAAATCCAAAAGATAAGTTGACAGCTCACTTCTATTCTGAATACACACTGTAAAAGCTTAATTATGTGAAGCAAGGTGCTCTGATGTCGGGTTGCTAGATTTGCTTATTCCACTAGTACAAGAAAAAGGGGTCACAGCAGGCGTCCAGCAAACAACAGCAACATAATGCTGCGAGGCTGAAATCAACAAAACCCAATAGAACCAGAGAAATGGGGATTAGTAAAGTCAATTGGTATTTATACATATTTATAGCAGCCGCTATGCATACCATGCATCTAAGAAACCTCCTGTTTGAGGTTGTGCAGGAGCACCATATGGTCCATATCCTGGAGGTGCCATCACCGGAGGCCCCTGGTAGTAACCTGATCATGCAAAACCATCAGCTAAGGAAACCCCACACCCTCCGGGAATGTACTATGAATTCCCCTGAGCGCTATAATTAAGTGTCCAAGAGTACCGTTCGTGATTCTCGCTATAATTAAGTGTCCAAGAGTACCGACCAATCTTGTAAGAACAATCCATTCCAAGGTGTATATGGAAAAGATCATTTTGCTTGGTCTATTTTATTCCGATTTCAAGATTTTCGATCAAAAGCTTATTACAAGTAATTTTTCGCAATCAATCAGATAACCTTGCAAACTTGTACAGAGTTCTAAAACATCAGATTCTCAAACTGCGAAGTGTGCACACGTAAAGTAGTTAATTAATTGAAGGTCGTGTTACCTTGGGCAGGATAAGGATAAGCATACTTCAGTTCAGTATTCATCTTCTTCTTCGATCTATTTCCAATCCTTTTTGGTGCTGTGCATAGGTTACAAGAAGCTAACAAAACTTGCATTCCCTTTTTGGTGAATGGTTTTATATAGCTTCCATGCACATACATGAGTGTGACCAAAACGAAGAAAGCGATGAAAGAAACCGATCGATTAGGAGAAATCTAGAGCGGTGCAAACATCAGTCATTACAATTTGTTGTCTAATGAATAAATGGGATCGATATATGCATCAACAGCTAGCAAGTTGGTAGCTTCCAGTTCCGGCTAGGAACAAAATTCTCCGGTATCTTCGATTAATTGCCTGTGATGTCATGTTTTGACTCACACTGAACTCGACCGACAAAGATGACGGAGTTGGGAATATCAGGACGATTCTGCAGGGTAATATCCTTAGTAGGTGATAGTACATTATATGGAGATTTCTGTTGAGTAACTCTGTTTTCATTTGAGGGGGAAAAGACGATTAAAATCGCCGCAACATTGATTGCATGTCTTTATAATGCATCGCAGTGTGGAGATCGAACAAGGTAGAAGTGTGTGGAGATTACATGCCATCGCGATGCCAAATATAAAAGAGTTATCAAGACATATGTGTGACACTCACAAGGATGTTGATTTTACTCATTTTATCCCTCCTTGGAGTTTAGTACACTCACCATTCCATAAAATTCGTTTCCATTCGTAACATGAGTAATACTTATCTGTTTGAACCGTTTCAAAATATATATAACATATCACATTCAATAATCTTTACACATAAAAAAATATCAAAGCAATCATCATCTGATACAATATATCCACTATTTTCTCCTACCACTGCTACAATAAATCTTACTATCATCAAAAAAATATTTTTTCATTATCAAATTTCACACAAATTCAACACATACATGAATCCATATACGGAGTTAAACTGTTTCCTATATTTGGAAATGAAGGGAATATAAGCAACGCTTGTCTATTTGAATTGTCCCAAAATATATACAACATATCATACCCCTTTAGTCCCACATAAATTATGACACATCATTAAATTTGATCGTTTCACATAAATCATAACATTTTCATATTTATCAACTTTTATAAGATGAAAAATTTCAAATATCCCTATTTTACGTCACATCATCTTCGCCATCATTGTTTTTTCTCTCGCTAGCCACTCATAATTATACTCTGATCTCTTTTATGGTTTCTATCTCAACCACTCACAAAACAAACCCACTCACAAGAATAATATAGGAAAAATCATTAGATCAAAGAGTTTTCTTAATTTTCATATTAACTCAACTTATCGCAATTTCTCTTGGACAAATGGAATATTTAGTAATTTTTTACATAAAAAAATATTAAAATAATTATCATCTATTATAATATATCAATTATCTCCTCTCACAGTTGTTACTGTAAATCTCACTATCATCAAAAAAATATTTTTTTTCATTAAATTCCATACAAATTCAATATACACATAAATCTATGTGTGGGTTAAACTATTACTTATATTATGAAAGAAAAAAAATACAATATTTAAACTAAGACTTTTGACATATTATCTCCTTACAATTTAACAAATTCCACTACTGAAAGCAAGAATTTGACGTTTTATTCACCACCGATGACTTTCATCATCATGAAGTGGAGACCAATTAATGTATATGCTCACTATGCCAATGTCTAGATTTTGAACATTAATGAGAAACTCAAGAAAATGTAACTTGAAAAAAGCACATTAGTTAGAAAAGACTCAAATATTGAGAACAAAGCACAAGTACTGAGATTAAGTTCGAGAATAAGCTCGTGACTCCACGAGAATGACGGAACCCCTGAATTTTCTTCCTGTCTCCAGCTACTATGTTGTGCCAATTGACATCTTTAAACAAAAGATTGACTTCTCAAAACTTAGGAATAATGCTGCACAGTCGGAATATCAATAATTACATCGAAGAATAATCTAATCAACATACTCTCTACCGTCATCTTGCTCCCATCCCACGTTAAAATTATAATCACTGCATCCACAGGCACATAGAGACAAATTTATACCATAACAAAACATTATTAAAAGAACATTTAATTTATTTATTCATAAAAATAAATAAACATTTCACAATCACGCCGCAGTTGGGAGATTATGCGTCGCCGCCGTGATCTAACCCTCACCGGCCAACACCGCCGGTTTCACCTCACCATTTGTCGCCGCCGCCGCAGCCACATTCGGCACAGCAGTGTAGTACACAGTTCCAATTCCATCGGCCGCGCCGATCTTCGCCGCCTGCGCCGGCAGATTCCTGACACTCATCATCGGCGACGGCGGCCGCATCATCCCGTACATCGCCTGATGCTCCCCGGCCCCGCAGATATGATAACACCCTTGACAGCCTTGACCGTTGACCGGCCTCACCATCTGCGCGTGATACATCGGCGCCGGAAACATGTACTGCTGCGGTGGCGCCGCCGGAGACGCAGGCCAGTACGGCATCGGCATCATCGGCGGCGACAGATTCGGTGAATTCAGGGGTTGGAAATCCGCCATCGAGTTTTTGATTTCATCGCAGTTCAGCTGCGCGTGATCGGAGAAGAGGTGCTTGTTCAGTTCCCGAATCGAGGCGTCGATTTGGGGATCGCATTGGTGACTACGAGGCGAACATCCAGACACGTTCTCGTGATCTTGATCCGCTATGATCATCGGATCATTATTCCCCTTATCATCCAATCCGAACAGAAAATCCACGTCATTATTCGCCAATTCAATCTGCGGAGTAGTTGGTTGAACGCTGGGAGGGTTGAGGGAGTCCATGAATTTTTCAACAGTTGATTTCGCCTCTCCGTTTGAACCGGACCGGATTCCGGTTCTCTGAACCGGGGAATTACCGATGGGGAAAAGAAAGAGTCTGAGCCGGGCGGTCCGGTTGATGGAGGCGGTCTGTTGGAGGCGATCGTACTCGTGGATCATGTGCTCGAGATCATCGTCGTTGGTGACGGAGACGAGTGCGTCGAGGTCCTCGCCGGGGAGCTGGTACTTAATCATGAAATCAACATTGTAGTTTTTGTTTATGTTACTGTAACAGCAGAGAGAGGAGATTTTGCTGTGAAGAGAGGTGTAGGTGGTGGCGGGGCGATCGAGGGAGAGGATCTTGGTGTCGCCGCCGATGTAACAAAGGTGGCCGTCGTTCGGTCGAGGGTGAATCCTTCCGCCGTAGCTCACCATGAACTTGATCTTCGAAGGGACTGGGGTTTGAATCAGGGTTTCGTTGCCCGAGGGGTCGTGATCGAGTGGTGGGGCCGGAGGGGAGACGGCGGCGGGGGGGTCAGGGTGCGGTGGTGGCTTGTGGGATTCCATTTGAGGGAGGGGGATGTGATGGAATCGGTGATTTCGAGGGTTTGGAGCACGAGAGTGGGGAGTGAGAGGAGATGGGATTGGAAGCGGAAATGGAGGAGGATGGTGTAACTGAACTGGCCAGAATCCCGGGAATGGAGATGTCTTTTTTAAACTAGTGTGTGATTTTCTTACTGTGATTTTTTTCCCCCCTTCTGTGTATGGTTATGGACAAACCATGTTTGACAGAAGATAACAACTAATGGACCAAAGTTCGGGTTAGAATTTTCAAAGTAAACCAACTGATCTATATAACTTTCGAAACACATGACATGCATACATAAGATAGGAACCGCTACCAACATTGATTTTTATACGATTATTTGGAAATTCTCCCAACCAGCTATTCGTAGTTGTGTCTTAAAATTACTTTCTTTCTTTCTTTTGTCTTAAAATTACTTTCTTTCTTTCTTTCTTTTTTTTTTTTGAAAGGGTGTCTTAAATTACTTAATCTTTAATGCCTACATTGTTTACTTTTTTAGTATTATTATTTCCGTTTCATAATTATTTCAACGTTTTTCTTTTCATATATTATTCAACGTGCAATTTTAAGATTTTATTACATATATAAACAACATGATTTATTTTTTCTATTAACTTATGATTATAGTACTTAATATTTATTATCATTAATGTTTTACTATATTTTTTCGAAAAAACCAATGTTTGATCGTTCTGTAATACCGATCAAACCTTTTATCGTCATGCGTGTTCATAATATTCCCTCCGTCCCATAATAAATATAATATTTTATTTTTTATATTATTCAATATATATTTTGAAGTACATAATTTAATATTTTATAATAATTTCAAAAAAATTATATTTCATCGTTTTATAATATAAATCAAAATTTATTCCGATAAAAACAAAGTTTCGCGAATCGTGAGCTTCGGTGGGGACACGTGGAACCGAATGTTGACTGGGATTGGCTGCGGGCCTGAATCATATGGGTCATGGACGTGGGCATCAGAGTTCGGTTGTGGCTTAGGGGCCCACTGATCGGCCCACTAATGGGGAATGGGGTGGATGCATGTCGTGGGAGGCATGGTGCGGTGGTGTGGTCAGTGGTGTGGATTCGTTTGCCACATTGTGGTACGTTATTGCGTTACATGATTCCGCGTCTGATAAAGCAAAACTATGGGATCACATATAGGAAAACCATGGGCTATGTATTGTATGAATGAAAATTATCAAGTCTATAACGATCTACCAAGTTCGGTGGTATCGCGTAGCAAGTCATATGATGGTATTCATAAGGTAATTAGGTAAGGCCACTATGCATGTGACGCTAGTCTTTAAAAGCTGAAGAACATCGGCTTTGTCTCTCATTTCAAATAACGCTCCTTTTAGACTAGTTAAATGATACTTTCTCCGGTTCATAATGTAGGAAATATTTTAATCCGATATACGGATTTATATGTGTATCGAATTTTTGTGAAATTCAATAAAGAAATACTCCCTTCGTTCTAATTTAGATAGAACTCTTTGACTCGGTACGAAGGTTTATGTATGTGTTGAATTTTTACGAAATTTGATGAAAAAAATATTTTTATAATGATAATGAAGTTTATTACAACAGTTATGATAATAATTATATATATTGTAACACAACATGATTCATTTGATCTTTTTAAATTAAATATTTACCAAAAGAAGTAACGTTGTAAGAATTTTGAAACAGTTCAAATATGAAAATGTTGCATTCATTATGTGACGAAATTTCTAAATCAAGATTGGACGCTACAGTACGACAACACCATGCGAGGAGTACACTATCAATAGAACGTATGACATCGAAGAAAAAAACAAAGAACCAGAGGGGATGCATCAAAGTAAAATTGGAAGATAACAAAACAAAAGACAAACAAGATGAAAATGAAAAACAAGATATTGATAGCACAATAGAACAGTTTCAAACAGAATCCGGCATGACTCAAATTGTAAAAGGGTTAAAAAAACAAGCACGAGGTCGAGACAAAAGAAATAATACAGAATAAAGAAGGGACAATCGTCGGCAAAATGAAACACCAGTTAGTTTGATTATTTATGATAATTAGACAAATGTTTTTTTAGGTAGAAAATCATACATATATTTTTATATTCTTGGGATTATGTGTTTCATCACCTCTAATAATAAATTAGATTAATAAAGTTTTATTTCAAATAAATTAGATTGTCAAAAAAGTAAAACATGAAAAATAAGAAAAAGATATTGTGAAATTGTGAATTGAAAATAAAAACATATAATGCATAATTTTATTAGTTCTTAACTATAATCTCATAACGATACAAAAAAAAATTAAAAAAATTTGTGTAACGCACAGGACAATAAACTGATTTTTTTTTAAGTGATTGTGTACACCATAACAATTGTGAAATCAGATAATGCAATATCTTGTAACAGATGATTATTCCGATAACCTATCATACATATCTTATGAATGAAACAAATTTTCATCGGAATGCATTCCTACATTATGGTATATATTTCACAATTGACAAGATCGCATGTCATGACTATGATTCCGAAAGTCCATGATATTTTCAGTATAAAGTCAAGTCTCCAATTAACTTGGACCGGGTAAACGTTGCCCAAGTCACCGCACCATCATCCACTCGCCCATCAGCGTAAACCAAACGCCACTTCACCCCATTCACGTCCCATCTTCAAACCACAGAACAATTCAAACCCAAATCCAAATATTCTAATCTCAAATGGGGCTCCAACTTCTCAGAACACCACTACCATTTTCAACCTCCCCTTCTTCAACTCTTCTCATCCTCAGTTCTTTATCAATCACATCCCTCTCCCTCCCAACCCTTCATCATCCCCACACTCAATCAAAAAATTCATCACTGCCCATTTGCTTAATCGGCCCCAAATCGAGACCCATCTCGTCAAAATCGAATTTTTGTGGGGTTCCATTATCTGGGTTCGGCGGGGTTGAAGGGAGTCGGAGGTGGGTGAGTGGTGTTGGTGCGATGGGGTCGGGTGGTGGGGATGTGAAGAAATCGGAGGATGAGTGGCGGGCGGTGCTTTCGCCGGAGCAGTTTCGGATACTGAGGCAGAAGGGAACTGAGTAATTCACTCGAGAGATTTTCTTCTTTGTTTATCTTCTAGATGTTTTAATTTGTTGGATGTGTAGTGTTGCGATTTTATGGTTTGTGGTGATAGGATAAGGATTAGCGTGTAGGTTTCTTAATTGTTTGTTCTGCCGATTGAATCGTATTCGTGTATGTGATCATGGTTGATTGTTCTTAACCCTGATTAATTTATATTTCTGATGGTGTGGTGATTGGCAAGGGCGTAATGCTGAATGAAATCCGAGGTTAAAGTTGATAACTCAAAAGTGATTAGAAATGAATTGAAATTTGGCACATAACAAGAATAGGGTTTCTCACGTTTCCGAGCACGGTTATCAAATGCGTGTGGAGCATGAGCTATGTAGAGGTTCCATTGGTTGAGTGGACAATTTGCTCCTTGGTGCACCTCGGCATAGAGTATGGTGGTGCTAGTGAATGCAAGAACCATGCTGATTACTAGTGATTCTAGTGAATGGCCATATTACATTGGAAATGTGTTCTCTTGGCCGTGATTCCCATTAACAAATGTAGACAAAGTTGATGTTGGAGCTGATAACCTATTTTCCTGGTTTTGCTGAATATTATTGATGCACGTTAGGCCAGATTTTAGCCATATTCTTGTTGTGAAATGTAGGAAATGACACGTGACCTTGATAATTAGATACTCAGGTTCATATTATGGCTATACTATTTTCTGGAATTTGCAGTGACAGACATAGGAAGGATTTTTTTTTTCCTTAAAGAGCTTTGATCATTTTCAAGATTGGGGATGCTTAAACAGCAACACACAGCCTAGTATTTGGAGCCCAGGATACTCTTTGAGTCCTGGGTCAGCAGCCATCAGAGTGCAAAAAATAAACAACAGTAGCACATATCTTATGGCAAGGTTGCTCGCTCAGTTTTGCAGATCTTACAGGAACAAAATTATTTTCATGAGTATTAGAGAACAAGTGCTGCGTTTTGCATTTCATCTTAGGATTTCAGAACCTATTGAATTATTTGCAAGAAGAGGATGTGCATCTAGTGCCCACACCGCAGTTCAGTAATTATTGTGTCGTTTTACTGCTTTTATTGCACATTCAGATACCTGCGAGGGAAATATAAACAAGAGCGAATGATTTTGTACTACATGTTTCTTTGAAGTAAAAGGCTGCTATTAACTCTGAATATCTGAATTTTACTTGGTTATCTCTTCACAGAATTGATCATTTTATTTGTTGCGAATATTCATCAGAAGGAAATCTTGTTTACTTTTGGTCTGTGATTGTGAAATCAGAAGTCATCTGAAGTTTCAGTGTGATTGATAAGAACATGTGATTATCTGCTTAGGGAGTTTTTCCAATCCTGAGAATGTTGTATGCTGCAGGTACCCTGGAACTGGGGAGTACGACAAGTTCTTCGAAGAAGGAATCTATACTTGTGCAGGATGTGGAACTCCCCTCTACCGATCTACCACCAAATTCAACTCAGGCTGTGGGTGGCCAGCTTTCTTTGAAGGTCTTCCTGGAGCTATAAACCGCACTGTGAGCTTCTCCTTATGCTTTGAATTTTATCGTTCTTTTTCTTTGTCTTGAGTTTGACTGTGTGCTTTGGTTTAGTACTATTTTCACATGAGGTGGCAAATCCAATGAGCATTGTCATAGGCATGCATTCACAATATGGTTATCTTTGCACTTCCTTATATTATTTGAGGATCATGATGGCATTTTTTTTTCCAGCCCGATCCTGATGGAAGGAGGGTGGAGATCACCTGTGCTGCCTGCGGTGGGCATCTTGGACATGTTTTCAAAGGCGAGGGGTTTCCTACACCCACGGACGAGCGCCATTGTGTCAACAGTGTTTCACTCAAGTTTGTTTCAGGAAATACGAATCCTTCTAGTTGATTTCTTGCGACAAAAACCGTTACATTCTCATTTTCCCCCCTCACTGAATCTGTGATGTTGTGTATAAAAAATTGCATTGGATGATGTCCGAAGTCCTTGTTTTCCGGTATGGAGCTGTACCGTCTCACAGCTTTGGATTGTGTCACTATCTTATAAATTTACTGTTTGGAGTCCATGGATGAACTGCTTTGCTCTTGTTTGGTTAATAGGGAAAGGAATCATGCAATGTCTTCACATATTTTCATAAAATTTGACTGTCTGTAGTGAAACAAAATCATCTTTATGGGTGGATTTTATCTTTGAATTGAGCAGTTCGTTATCACATTGTAAATCTCGTGGTAAAATTTCTTGCAGATAGTATGCTTGCGGGGGTCACGTTAAATCACACACCCTTTTTGCGTATCAATGCAGCGGTTGCATCGAATCCATCATGAGTTTTCACGTCAAAGATCAACAACTTGATTCCTTCCGGTATTTTGACCTTGTGCTACAAGAAATAAACCTTTCAATAAAAAAAGGAAGTTTACTCTCAATCGGGCCATCAGATGATCGATGCCAGCCAATCATCAAGTCACTCTCTATTCGCTGCACCTCTCTGTACATTTCTTTGGTCGGGCTCAACATATGAACGTTATCCAGAAGGATAACTTGAAACCCCACATCGACTCTCAGCATCTCCTCTCACATTTTGCCTCCAACTGCATACCCACACCACAAACCACACTAGCATTTTTTAGCGCAGATCGCTTCATTGAAAAAGATCCTTGGGAGTTTTGAAGTTGTTGTGGTTGATTGTCCTCCTCTCCTTCCTCATATGGGCACAACCCACAAAAAAAAATCAAAAAATAAAATAAAAATAATCAAAGCTTTTGCTTGGATTGTCGCGGCTTCATTCTGTGCTTCTAGCTCCATCACTCATTCCTAACAGTTGAAGATGATGAATTTGAGGTTACCCGTTTGGGCACTGATTCTTTCTTGTGGAGGGAACAAGGGTTAAGCGATGTTGGAGCCACGATTTCGCTCTCCAGCTCTCAGGGTAATTTGATGTCTTCTTTGATGGCATGGTCTTGTTTGATTGTTGAATTTCATTTATGGTTGTACTGTTCTGGTTCTGTAGTTCTAGTTTCCAGTTTGGTGTTGAAAAGACAGTTTGAATTGGAACCTTGAGAGCTGTACTTGGTGCTGCCTCTATATTGATTGCCATTTGATCATTGTAACTGGAATTAGATATTAGATGCTTTGAGGTGCACGGACAATAATCGATTCCCTTGTTGGAGTTATTTGGGTTTGGGTTGAGAATGCTCGATGTGGTTTATGGGGTGGATCTCAATGTCTTTCAGTTTGATGGTGTTACACTCATTTCTCCGGTGAAACAATGGTAATCGTGACATTGTTGCGATGCCTTTAGTATCATTTTGAGGTGGAAATTGATCTAGGAAAAACTCTTCTTTGATTCAACAAGTCAATGAAGAACCACCTTGATTATTTGTACGAGCTTGTACTTCTGCAGCGCTGTATGTTCTATTGCTTTGTGATATATGATCCATGGTCATGATCTCAGTTCTTATTGAGGGTGCAAGCTAAATGTAATTAGTGTTAGGAATCGTTCTGGTGCTAATTACTTGTTGATTATTAGCAGAGTAAAGCAGGGAGCTGCAGTTCAAGTGTATTCAAAGCATGTCATTGCAGCGTCTCTTGTCTGTATGGAAAATTTCTCCATCGGTCGTCATCCAAGGGTCTGAAAGTGCAGGTTCCATCGTCTTCTCCGTATCCAAGCATCAGATGGACTAGGGCTAAGAAGCCATCTCTTGAAGTACTTCCATTTTTTGGTTCGAGAGGATCTTATTCATCCATATATACACCAACCACGAGGAAAGGTTCTCAGTTGCGTTCAACTCTGGAAGTAGCTTCTGCTATAGATGCGATCAATGATTTAGGATTGGATACCTTGACCTTTCTAGCCGTCACAGTTCTGATTGTCCCTGCATTCAGGATCTTGAAAGCAAGTCCAGTGAGTATTTATCTGTTCTTTCAAATGTTGGTCTTCATCTGGCCTTGTTTTGTGTGCCTGATCGTTACTGTCCGAGACTTAGAAGAACTTGCAGTAATTGGTAGTTTCTATTCTTGCTTCTTTGCAGTTAATTTTTGTTAGATAATGACGAAAGCTTGTGATTCTTGATCCAGGTACTTGGCTTCTTCTTTGCTGGTGTTGTCCTCAACCAATTTGGCCTTATCAGGAACCTTACTGATGTTAAGGTTCTTTCAGAGTGGGGTGTACTTTTTCTGGTATAACTTTCATCTCAGTCTATGCAGTTTCTTGATTGATTTATCTAATTCTTGTCATCTCGTAGATTCGAGTTTATTCGTCCAACATAAAGACTATTTTGTGAAGCTTCCCTTCTTTATGGAAAAGATTGGAAGCTTGTAATATTTTGTTTTACTTACATTTACA
This sequence comes from Drosera spatulata, assembly GCA_035668315.1. NCBI lineage: Eukaryota > Viridiplantae > Streptophyta > Magnoliopsida > Caryophyllales > Droseraceae > Drosera > Drosera spatulata. The sequence goes on along the minus strand of JAOVYX010007119.1, from coordinate 1,001 downwards.
TATTTATACACGGGACTAAAGTCTATCCCTGTTGATGTCTGTTGTTTCAGCTGTTTGAGATGGGGTTGGAACTTTCACTTTCAAGGCTGAAGACTCTTGCCAAGTTTGCCTTTGTCATGGGATTCTCACAGGTAATACGGAAGAAAGTGCTATTACCTCAGCCTTTGTGGTGTTCTCGGGGTTCTTTAGGTTCTGGGTCTTAGTTCATGTCTAGGTGGTCTTCAAGAAATAGAGTTACCTCCTCCTTTTATCATGCATTTGTTTCAGCATATGAACGGTCAGAAATAGGATGACTTCGTCAGTCAAGTCTAGTACGTCCTACTCATGAAAAATAATAGCTGGCACAGATGGATGTTTCTTAGTGCACTTGGACTAATGAGCCTGTATTACTTTGTGCCGATTTCTGATGGAGTATTCTATTTTATCTGGTAGAGTATTCTATATGCGAATTTCTGACATGGTAATTTTCGGTTAAGGCCAACAAGGCACTTATTTAGTGTACTTAGTCTTGTAGACCAATAAGGCACTTGGCTAACAATAACTTGAGAGGCATGTTCTGCGTCTTAATTTTTGTGGGGGTGAAAAAGGGAAAAGCTATTCCTGTTTAGAGCAAGAGTTCCGTTGTTGAGCTAGGCTTCAAAATGAATGCTTTAAGTTAGGAAAGACTGAAAGAGTCATAATTCCGTTGATCATGTTCTTTGAGATGTATCCAAATAGCCATTCCCTAAAATGGTTATCAGGGATAGTGGGTATTATGGATCTTATTTTCTTTTTGAAGGATCAGATCATCTTTTTGGTCACGTAATAATGGTTTTCTCTATGATACGTTGTATTCAAATTTAATGCTTGGTTTCTACCTTGGCATCTTTGGTTTGGAAATTTCATTATCTCTGATTCTTACATGCTTGCTTATATGATTTGTAATTTTGTGGTGAAGGTTTTATTGTCAACTCTTGCCTTCACAGCATTTGAGCTTCCTCCCAATGGAGCTATTGGAACAA
>JAOVYX010007108.1:0-36108 GCA_035668315.1 Drosera spatulata | reverse complement strand
ATATCATGTACAACATCTTATATGTTTCAAGTTTTATTACATATATAACATCTTATATCATGTGCAACATATATGTTGTTAAGAATTTTTAACAATACGTTATTTTTTCACTAAAATATTATGAAATAGAACGCCTTATTATAAGTTAACATTTCAACTATTACGATATCCCAAGATATTTACAATTTGTTACATTTTAACTCATAAATCATCATCAAAAATAATGTTAGCGACGGATTTCGTCGCTAAATATTGTGATGTATAATTCTTCAAATTCAATAGCGACGGAATTCGTCGCTAAATATTGTGATGTATAATTCTTCAAATTCATTAGCGACGGATTCCGTCGCTAATATATATTGTTATAAATTCTTTTCACACTTTAACGACAGATTCCGTCGTTAAATAGTGTGAATGCAAATTCTACAAAAATAGGATTGTTTTACAAAACATTTACCGACGGAAATCCGTCGCTAATGGTATAAAATTTAGCGACAGGTTTGACTTTCCATTGTAAAAAAATTCAATTTTTTTTCTTGTTATTTTTGCTACGGATCCGTCGCTAACATATATGTTTTTGCGACGGAGTTTGTCCGTATCTAAATTTTTCCGTAGGTAAACTGCTGTTTTTTTATAGTGAAAGTTTTATTCAATTTCACTCATATATATTTCCTCAAGAGTTTTTCTTTAGTCATCACTATTCTTAAAGTAATGATTTAATTAAAACTAAGAAGTAAATTATTAATACAATGTAAAGAACCACTAATAACAATAAATAACAACTTAAGTTGTTAAGATTTTTTCACATTCTCTTTGTTATTTTTTCATCTTTGGTGGTCATTACATCGTTTATTGTACCTTAATGAAAAGCACAAAAATTAAGTCTCATTACTTAGAGCAAATGCATCACCATGGAATATAAAAGTTTTCGTCACTTGCGGATGAACCACACAAAATAGGACTAGCACATCAATTTTCGCGAGTGAAACACATCGAAAGGATGAACCACGTCAAACTTTACGGACGATCCATATAAATTGGGTAAATCACATCAACGTGTTGTAACTATTTAATAGATTATCATACGGACGATACCTCACACAACGACGGAATCACAATTGTTTCATTTCGATTATTATTATTATGATATGGAAAAAAAAAATCAAACACACAGGTCGTTTGACTTTCGATCCCAACTGGTCAGAATCTCGTACTGATAATGTGTTATAGAACAAGTATTCATGAAGGTTGAATTGAGTCGTCAAAATACCCAGTTTGATTTTGTCGGACGATAAATGTCAAAATTAATAAAATAATTAAATTATTTTAGAGAGAGAATATAACAGAGAAAAAGAGATTTTCTTCTATTAAAAATGTATAAAAATATCTTACAAATTCTCTATTTATAAAATTTAAAATGATTAATTAACATCTAATCTTTTATTACCTAATTAAGATGATTAGATATATCTAATCACTTTTATATATTTTTATAATATACAAAGTAGTTAGAAAGGGTTTTTAGATTCAAGCAGGTAATATAGATACATCAACATAGATTATTATGGATTATTTACAACAACTTGGTCATTTTAGCATGTGCGCCATTCGCACTTATCATATACTCTATGGCACGATGTTGGCAGACAGAACAATAAAAATGATCAAGAATGTGCGAAGAGAAGGGTGCCTTCTACAACTCGCACTTCTGTCCAAATAATAAGGCACCTGGAAATTGGCATTGTGCTATTACGAGGCCTCCGTTCAACTCTTTCATTAGCTTGGAAGATCAAAAATGAAGTGTACACATGCTATCTCCGGCGATGAATTGGAGCAGTAGCTGTCGATCCTTGGCGTTGGCTATCATTGCAATCAAGGATGCTTTAGTGTCATGGTAAATGACATTAGTATTCTTATAAACTCTATCATTGCTCCAGTATACAGTTCCCCAACAACTACTAAAAACACCTTTCTCATTAGTTCATTAGTCACTTGTTGAACAAACTGTCATTGCTCCAGTATACCAGTTCCCTTGCGTCATCACCCATTCGCCTATACAAATCCATCATGAAAGTAAACTGAGTGTGGCGACATTGCAAGTATTTCGATGGCTACAATATATCCCGAAAAAGAATGTGACAAGGACCTGCATGACCAAGTAACTAACAAGCGAGGGCACATGCCATTAAAATGAATGAGAACTGCAAACTAAAGAAACAGAAATGAACAGGGAATTAAACATACATCAGCATCAGACGAACATGGTGTATGACGGCATCTAAACTCAAGGGATTTCAAAGAATTGTGACTATGAAGTGGGTTAAGAAACATTAACAAGACTTCTGCAACATATCCAATGATAATTCAGAACCCAACTGTGGAGAAACCTACTTAATTCTCTCAATAGAACAACAGAAGTTATAGGAGTTCAATACTCAGCACTAGTGTTAGCAAGCTTTAACAATTCGATCAACTTGAAAAAGAGCTAAAGAATTCCATAAGCTCCACACCGGCGGCTGACATAGCTGCCCTTACCATGTCTTGCTGACAGAGCTGCTCTTTCCACGGTTGTCTCGCTGATTGTTTATCAAAGAGTCACTTCAACATAATCTACATTCTACTCTTGCCAACATGACTCAAACAGAACTATACATCTATGCGACCCTGTTAGAATAGGGTAGATTCTGCTTCATTTTCTCACAGAAAAGGCTACTGCTACAAATTGTAGGATTTAAATTCTTCACTTTCTATTTTCCCTTGGTTTTTCAACAGTTAACTCATCACCAATACTATAGAATCAGTTGTCGCCTAATGTTACACAACAAGCTTGAACAGATGGGAGTGGCTCATCCACTAGATGCACATGAAAAAGGATACCTATTCTCCTAGTAATGAAGACACAAGCACAACTAGAAAAACAGATTTAAGCAAGACAGTAACCCAGTCAGCTAGCAGCAAGCCACATTCTCCTTGGAGAGTAGGAAGTTGCAAGTCGAGTATAGGGAAGCTGCGGCTGCTTGGACAGCTTTTAGCTGCTCTGCTTCATTCTCACCTGATCTGCAATCACGATGAAGAATGTAATATGATAATTTTCCAAATGAGGTCATGGATGAAAACTCATTAAAACAGGGAACTTGTGAAGCTCACATGACAGATGAAAAGTTCGAAGGTTATACCAAGGATCGATGGCAGAAGACAAATATGATGTTTGTAAACTTCAAAACTCAATAAAGAATACATTATGAATTCGGATAATCTGCCGGGACATGTGATGATTGCAAACCAAAAATTTTAAAGGCAAACAGTATGATAGACTGATAGTGAACATCAAAGACGACTCCATATATTCAGTTCTTTAGAAGAACATAGCTGCAAGTTAGTACTGTTAGTTAGCACATCGCTGAACATAGGTACAACTAATTAGCAAAACGTTGCAATTTTCATTTGTTTGATTAAAGATGGATAATCATATTGGCAACAAGCAGAGATGTTTGGGTTTATCTACCTAATACTAATTTCTTAGGTCCTTCACAAAAGTGCAAATTTCAAATGCATTTTATCCGAATTCTACACCTTTTTTAGGGAATCGTGACCCCAAAATTATGTACAACCCAAGTTTGACTTCCCTAAGCTCACAAGAAAAATGCAATGACTAAATGGTCAAAAAAAAAATAAAAATGCAATGACTAGATTATTATTTATAATTTTTGACAAAAAAAAAATTAAAATTGATCAAGGACTCAAGGGCACACTTCGGAAACATAAAAGCCATACCTGTGATAATTTTCAGCTCCAGATTGATGCAAACCAAATCCAGAATGACACTGAACTTCTCGCAAGCCAAACTCACAGTGCGCCGTCATTTTCTCTACTTCGTTCAACCAACAGTTCTAAATTTTCATAAAGAAAAAAGGAAACGTCACAGATTATTTAATTCACTCAGACATGTCGCAGGCAACAAACTTGTAGGAGTCTGACAAGATCTTACAGCAGAATAGTGAGAGTCATACCAGTTTCTGCTCATCGTCGTTAAGTTCTCTGTCCATCTTATTGAACAAATTTGCCCAATACGACTGATGTAATGCAGCAACTCTTTTGTGGGAATTTCCTGTAGCAAAACCTCCAGCAACACCAGTCTCATGTTCTTGATTTCTCGGAAATTCATTTGCCAGCATTAACGGCAACTCAGTTGTGATGACATCTCGAACCCTTTTCCTGCTACAACGTAATGCTGACCAAAGAGCTGTGTTAAGCTGATACAATACATTAAATGAGTGGCGGAATCAAACTATGCACACAAAGAAGTAGCAATAAACCTGTAAGTTTTCCCTTTATGTCCTGATGAAGAAGCTGCAACCACTGAGATGCTACATTAGCAGCTGAAAATTGAAATAATTCACCACGATCAGGTATATATTGACTATCTTCAATGTCAGAACTAGCTAAATGGAAAAAAGCAAATAATAACTTCATGAGCATTGATCATGGCTCAACCCTAGTCCTTAGTCTTTTAAGCCCTCACACAGTTGCATTCAGACTCCTCAGTTACTGCACAAGTTCCTTTCATTCTAATGTATCCAAAGGAAGCAGGCATGCAAAATCATTTTGTGTAGACAAGGACCAAAGTTCTCTTTAATTCGGGGGAGATTATCATAATTATTCCAGATAATATAGACCGTAAGAAAAAAAAAAAAAAAACTTTCATTGCTACATTTTCAGAATTCATGTAGCCGACCTAGCTTTGCAAGAATAAGGCCTATATAGTTTGATTTGGATATGATCATCCATATTTAAATCGTGAAGAATAAGAGTTCATTTATAATAAGATTTGTAGTCGTAAGTATGAGATAGCAATGCCCATCCTTGGATATAAATGAGAAAATTTGGTCCCTTGATACCATCCTGAAAGATGAAGGCAACCATTCAAGGTGATGTATCATACTATCATGTACATAAATATGAAACCACATACATTAACTGAAAGGAACTATTATTCATTCAAGAAAAGCATACAGTGGAAAACCCAGGTGCTTACCTTTCACAGATAGCGAATCAACACCACTGATAGTCCCAGAAGACACTGAGCCATTGTCGGTGTATGTATTCCTCCGCTTCAATTCCTTACCTCTGTCACCAGCTTCCCCGACTCTTCCTCTGACAATGCCCATCTGTTGCCGAATTTCCTTTTCTTTGGACACAAGCAGCGACTTTATTATAGAGTGGACTTGTTTCCGATTTCTCACATGATTGATTATCCCAGGGTTCAAAGAACTCAATAATCCCGTAGGAGCAGCAAGCTTCGTGAACCTATCCACTTGATCCTTCTTTGCTTGTTCCAACCTTTTCTTGTTAGCATCATTTTTAGGTTTCCTTCCCCGCTGCTTAGGTGCTGGTATGCCTCCATAATAAGAAGGCGATACGAAACCATTTTCCTTCATCTCTTTCCACTTTTTCATAGGATCTTTCTCCTCCGCACTGCCAGTGGTGCTCCCGCACTCCAAGACATCCCTTTGTTTCAACTGCCGCTGAAATGTGTATGGATGGAACGGATCATTTATTGCCAAGCTGCTAACGTCTTCTGCATTTAGATCAAAACGAGCCATCATTGTTCTGCCTTTATTCCCATAGCCACCACCGTTTGCTTTAGAGGATTCTTTCTCCCCAGTGATGCTACACAATATATGGTCATTTGAAGCTGTATTTTCCTCTGGAGAAGCCTCACTGTTGAGATCAATGAGATTACGGCTGCAGTCCATAAACTTTTTGCCTGATCTATCTCTATCAGTTAGATCTGATTCCATGGCTCCACTCGCATTTACATCATTGACCAACTGCACTTTACCATCCACCAGTTCTGACGAATCTGGATAATGGGTATCCATTCCTGAGACACAAACATTATCCTCATCAACAACCCAGACAAAAAAAACCCCAAAGAAAGCAAGACTTAACCAAAAACAAATACAACGAATTAAATTTCATCCAAAAGACACAGATTCCCTATTAAACAATCCCCACCAAAAGTACCTTCTACTTGCATCACAGATTCAAGGTCTCGCATCTTCCGCCCCTGGCACGCACCGCCTGAATCTTCCTCCCCCGAACCACCACCATCACCACCACGCTTCCTCTCACCATCGACCTACGCATCCAAAACCAGAACGACAAAACCTCAGTTCTCCAATCGAAGAAACCATACTCAAACAACAACGCTTCCAATCAAATCAGATCCCGACCTCAACGACGGCAATCGAGCCCGATTCAACTTCCATAGACACTGGCAACGCTGAATTTCGACGCCGGCGATGAGCGATTGAGATCTGGATTTGTGTAGGGTTTTGTGCGGCGGCGATGTCTTGGTTTGCTTTTTCCGTTTTGTTTTGGTCTTTTTGTGATTGGTGTGCTTTGAATGTGTTTTTCCCGCAAAAAGAAAAGATCAGAGAGATATTGGATCTATTTTTTAAATTTGAATTGGGTGTGTGGTGGTCACACCATAACGACGACATTTATTAGGGCTTTTTTTTTGATAAAGTATTAGGCATAGCATATATTTATATACAGTATTTAGGAATATAGGTGTGATGGAAACCTAATTCGAAATATACTACACTTTTTATATTCCCTCTGTTTTGTAATATAGATAATCAGTTGACCTGACATGTGGATTTATATATGTGTTAAATTTTTATGAAATTTTATTAAAAAAATATTTTTTTTAATGATAGTGGGGTATATTGTAATAGTTGTGAGAGCAGATAATAGTATATAATGTAGCAGATAGTTATTGTTTTGATACTCCTATTTTTCATGTTAAAAAATTACTAAATATGTATCTATATTTTGAGATAATCCAAATAGACAAATGTTGTTTATATTAAACTATCCTTTGTAATCAGCTGACCTGCTTTTATCCATTTTACAGGCTAAATAAACACTTGTAGAGCGTGTTATTTATTTGAAGAGACTGGTGGAGTCTTTAAAAAGGAGTGGTGAAACAAGGAAAGAATATGTGTCAAGGGAGGAAAAGCTTGCAGAGACTCATGAACAACGGGAGCCATAGAACGCAAGAGGTTCGGTGAAGGAGGAGAATAATTAGGAAAGAAAGATCAAATTGAGATATGAGAAGTATGATGCAGTTTGGGATGCAGTTTATGACGATGTTGAGGGGAGGGTGAGAAAACTGACAAGGCTGAGAAAGGTGTTGTTGATGGTGTTGGTGAAAAGTTTGATGATGGTGAGAAGGGTGAGGGTGAGGGTAAGAAGGATGACAAGGCTGAGAAGGGTGTTATTGATGGTATTGGTGAAAAGTTTGTTGATGGTGAGAAGAGTGAGAAGGGTGAGAATGTTAATGGTGTTTGTGAAAAGTTTGATGATGGTGAGAAGAGTAAGAAGGGTAAGAATCTTGATGGTGTTGGTGAAAAGTTTGTTGATGATGAGATGATTGATGTTGATGAGGGTCAAGAAGGTGAGAAGGTTGATAGAGTTTGAGAAGGTTGATGATGTTCTTGAGAAGGGTGAGAAAGCTGGTGAATTTCAGTCACCATTTGATATTGCTACTAGCCTTATTAATGAAATTTTAAATGCCCTTAGCGATGCAGAGGAAGAGGATGAAGATCGTGAGAAAAATGAACAGACGCAGGATGAAGAAATTGAGATTCGGCATGATGGAGGAAAGGAAAAGATTGTAACTTCTAAGATACATAATGAGGGAATTGACAAGCATGATGAAGGAGAGGATGTGGATGTAGTTCCTGAGACCGATGACAAAGACAATCAAACTGCTATCAAAGAACAGATCATACTGGCTGTCGCTTCGAAAAGTAAGGAAACTATCGTTGAGGGTGTGAAAACAAGATATGGGAGAAAGCAACAAACATTTCTTCGAGAGGGTGACTTCACAAGATAAAAAAAGGGTCACGAAGGTATTAAGAGCACTGAAGAAACTGTGAACTCGGTTTGTGATTGAGGAGGTGGATTCGCAGTTTTTGGAACAATACATAAACAAAGTGAAGATGAGGTAAAATCATTTCATTTTTGCTTCTCTCTTTGTTGTTGGTATCATATATTGACTGCTATCCATTTTTATAATGTAGCTCTTCATATCTAATTTTATGTAGTGACTATACATGGAGCCATCCAGATGAACGAGCTTTCTATTATTTGAGGATGAAATCTATTTTGGATCGTGCTGAATAGGCAAGTTATGGATGAAGAGTTTATCAACACTTATCTGACGATTATAAGTGAAGGTCGAGATTGTGATTTCTGGCGCTTGGAGGTCATGGTATTGATCCATTTTTTTTTCTTTCCTAAATCGTAAATATAAAGGGTAAGGCTAAATCCAGAGTAGAAATGGCTAATTTTAGAGCAATTTTTCTTTTTTGATAGGTTTATTTTTCATTCTAAAACATGGATCCTCTGGAATTAGTGTTTTTTGCTTTGCATTTAGTCATTGGATTCATGGTATTTATTTGAAGTCCTTAGGGTGCCGTTGCATAGTACGCTAATGTCAAGAAGAGGACTTATAAGAAGGAGAAGCTGTGTGCTCTCTTTGCGTCTCGTCAAGAAGTGGATGAAGCGTACTAACAAGGAACGATTATTGCCCTGTCGACACCTGTTTTTTCTTATTCATCTAAAGGATAGATGACATTGGTCTCTGTTGGTATTGTACGAGAAAGAATAGAAATTTATTCTCTATGATTCCTTGTGGGAGAAAGATAATGAGAAAAATCGTCAGTTTGCGAATGATTTGGTGCATTTTTTGTGTATTCTATTTCTTTTGTTTCTTTTTTAGTGACAGCGTGGATCTAAATTTAGCTGAATCATCCTGAATCCAGTCTGGTGTTATCATTCACTATATTAGTTTGACATATGGAATTGAGATTCAGCCTTTGATTGTTGAACATAAAAGAGAATATCGCTAACAAGAGGATGGTCATAGCTCTGAGGTGTTTGTGTGTATGTGGACTAAGGTAGTTGTGGATGATTCATGGGGTCAGACGAATCATGTGGATATTTGGGAAAAGACTGTCGAGATTGTTGTGACAGTTCTTCGACACAAGCATGCTGAGTAGCTCTCGCAAGTTCAAGCTCAAGAAGCTGAAACTTGAATGTTTTTTTTGGGTATGGAAGCTGAAACTTGAATGTTGTTGTTTTGTTTGATGCATATTCTAGATGACATGTTTTGCACAGCAGCTCATAATTTGAGAAAAAAAAATGAAACAGTTGAATCTTTGTTTTGGTATGTACTTCTTGTTGGTAAATGTATACTCTCCTTCAGGTCATATGTACTGAAACATTGTATTGATATACTCCTGCTTTTTGTCCGAGTTTGTGAAAATCATGCACTGAAATCTTCTCATGAGATACTCCTGATAGTGGTCATATATACTCCAAATGATGTGTTTCACATACTGTAATATTTGTTACATGTACTGTTGTAATAGGAGTGAACTAGTTAATACATATTATCATACATATTACAAACTTGTGCCTCATGAACCTTATCATCATACCGTAGAAGATGAAGCATCCCTATCAAGATTTTCCCCTTCAATCACGTCATCATATACTCTCAAATATTGTCCAGGAACTACCTCAAATAAACAAGAGTACAAGGACTCGTATGAGTCTAATGGCAAGAGTTCTTTTTCTAATGTTGTAGCATTGATCCTTTTACACCAATACTTCACAAATATAGGATGATTATCACCTGTGTTAAACAACCAAAATTTCTGATGATAGTCATATGTATCGGGCATTGACATAACGTCAGGATCCATAGCTGGTGTCCATTCTACCTATCCTCCAACGTACTAAGTAACTGGTTCACATATGAACGTACCACCAAAATCCTTCTTGATGTGAAAACAATAAGGTGTAGATATCCATCCATTAGATGTCATCTTTGAAACTTGAAACAAAATTCGATTTTGGTAGATGATGAACGATGGGATGAAGATAGAGATGGATAAGAAAAGGAGTTTTATAGAGGATACATGTTGAATGATAGATGATGAATGGTTGAATGATAGTTGATGAATGATAGATTTTTCTAAGAGATAGTATGAATCTACAGAGCGAAGAGATGATTTCATGTACTGCAACAGAGCTTTTCTATAATAATAGTTTAGTTACAAAATACTTTATTATTTATCACACATACTAATTTTTTTAATCCATGTGCTCTTTATATTTCTTTATGTACTCAAAATATTACTTTTGTGTACTATATGTACAATTCTGTGTATTGCATTCTGATGCCTCACTGCAGTTGGGTATACTGTATGACATTGTTTTACAATGGGTTGCGTTACTGCAGTTTGTTTTACTATAAAAATGATTATTTTGACCAATCCCATAAACCCTAAAGAATACAGTGGTGCATTCTAAACCCTAAGCCCTGAAACCTTAAACCCTACAAACCCTAAAGAGTACACTAATCATTATTAAGGTTGTTTTGACCAATTTACCCATCTCTATACACTGCACGACTAACCTTAACACGTTAGATCTCCCCCTTCTCTACCATCTCCCTAACCCATAGTATTGCTCTTGTCGCAAGGTACCACCCATTAGTATTGTTGGACCAGAGAGGAGCACGAAAGACATTGTTTTTCAAGTACGACGATTGCGAATACTTTGCATGGTGTACCCCAATTAGTGGACAACCTTCTATTGCTGCTAGGATGATTTCATATAATGTTGAAGGTATTATAGGGGAGAGAATTATGTGCAGTTGTCGTTATTCATGTAATGAAATGACTGATTGAAAAGTTTAGAAATTATTATTGGGATTTTGAAGATTGTAACAGTAACAATGGCGATTTTTGGGGTTTCTTGCACTCCTTATTAGGTAAGCTCCTGATGTGTAGACTTGTCCTGGGGTGTAGGCTTCAAATTCCTAACTCCTAATGCATTCTTGATGTATGTAAACTGCATATAAATCTTGTTGATGTTGTCAGGTCTTGTAATTTTTCTTGAAATGAATAAGACTTCCGTGTGTTATACTTTGTGTACGTGTGTTTATGTACTATGTATATGTCTATATACTGCACATACATATCTATATATTGTATCATATCTGTGTCTATATGCTGCACAACCACTGGAATGCATAACAAGTCGAAAGCGTACTTGTTGTCCAATACACAGCAATATGCATGGCAACCACTGGAATTTATAACAGTCCAATCTAGACTCTTGATAATAATAACACTTATCCTACGAAATACATAGCGTTTGAATACATACTAACGGACAACATATCATATGTGAGCAAATACAATGTATTAGACAATAACTACTGCTGGCCTCCTGCGATTTGATTCTGGCAAATTCTTTTATTGTGTCCAGTTCGTTTGCATCATGTACATGTCACTGGTTGTGTGCTTACCTGAGATGGAATTCGTCTTGTTCTACATTGTCCAGGTTATGCCACAATATGGGGTGCACATATTTGTATCGGTCCAGTAGTCGAGGTCGATTCGCTATGAGAAGCATGAGTTGGGATAGGATTGATGATCTCCTTGTATGTATTTCTATAACTCTCCACAATGAAATAAGACTCACAATAGGTTTTCAAAGGCTCACCTTTCGACTCAATATATGCATAGGCATGTCGACAAGGAAGGCCGACAACTTGTCATTTTTTGCAGTTGTATTCACGAGAATGTAAGTCGACTCGATACCTCGCTTCCTTGACTACTTCAAACCTGTATGAACTCTCACCTAACACCGTCAATCCATGACTTGCCTTGTATGCCTGGTCAAGCTTCTTCGCTGGCCTAGGACAAAAGCAATTAGAACTATCCAATGTTAACTCTCATCGTTCACACATAAGTTTCATTAGTTGTACAGATTTGATCAATCATCACAGTGATTGGAAGATGGCATGCACCTCAAATCCAATTATTGAAGCTCTCGGTCAAGTTGTTAGTCATAATTCCATATCGACGTCTGGTGAACAACGCGTTAGCCCAACATTCTAGATTAGAGTTGCCTATGAAATTCTTTGAATGATCCATCGCTTTTACAATCTTGTTGATATTGATTTGAAAGCCCTCATATGTCGTGGCATAAGCGGCATTTTTTAAAACAGTCTACGAATATGTCTTATTCAAGTGCGGATATTTGATAAGTACCTACATACAAAGATAGAATATAAAAAATAGCATGTCGATCTTAAAAGCAACTGTGGAACCTGCAAGTCAATATAACAATAGGTGTATACCTCTTTCTTTAATTTGTCTACTAGGTGTCGCAAGCAATGGGAATGATAGGAACCCGAAAACAGCATAGGCACGACGTGTAACAGCCTACTGTGATGATCGGAGAAAAAAAGTGTATTAATGCCATAATCCTGCATTAAATGGTGATAAAACTCTCCCTAGTTGATGATAAAATCATTCTCAATTTTCATGGTTCTCGGTACTAACAACAGCAAAGGCAATCGGAAGAAGATCGCTGTTGCCATCCTTCCCGGTAGTGCTTAATAGATAGTCTCTATACTTGCTCTTAATGAATGTGCCATCAAGAAATATACAATGTCTACACAAGTAGACATGCTCTAAAGCATATAAACAATCTGATGAATTGCTTAGTCTCTTTGTTAACCTCATATTTCCCAATGCTTTCAGGGTTTGTGAACTTTAAATTATGACAATACGATCTCAACTGATCGAAAGAACATATTGTCTTCCCATGGATCTCTATAATGGCTACTTTCTTCCCACGTCACGCATGATGATAGCGTAACTCCACTCCATAATTGACCTGCACATCTCTCACGATTCTGATGGACGATAGCTTGATATATGACGCAACTTCTTTTTAACTATATTCGATACCCACCCAATCTTTGCTTTTGATGGCCACGACTGTCAAGACAATTCTCACAAGTATGCACCAAATTACATTTCCTTATCCTAAACTCGTCATCACGTTTCGATTTAGCCACATAGAGATGCCAACTGTAATTTAGATTAGGGCATTCAACGATGATCTTTGTTTGCTCGTTTTTCTTCAAGTAGAAATCCCGGTTATTAGCAATATCGTAATTCATAATAGTTATACAAAAATCGTCGGCATTATGAAAAATCTGTCCCACTCCCTGAATACAAACCCGCCAACCTTCTAGAAAGGTGTTGTCTATGCTTCTACTAATAGCAGCACTTGGACTCTCATCATTTTCTGACCTATAAAACACGAGGGAAAAAAAAAACAAAATGAAAGACAGATTAAAATGACATGCAAGAACAAATAACTTCACTATATATTATCAATTTATAAGTTGTATACTTAAAAAGTTTCGATTTGTACTTCATTTATATGACTAGGTACTGAAACATAGGATCCATGTATTGGCAATTATTTATAGTGTAACTACATACTGGATCTTGAATACAAAAAGTTCAAAACTTTATACGAAATATGTAGTTTATTAGAATACCTAACATCTTGAGTCACATTTGAATCGGATATCCTTGGTACAGGACTATTCGATTTCTTCATCGCATCCATTCTGATAACACCCAATTTAGCACAAGCATATACTCGACACATGTTTACAACATCATGGTCGTCGACGAGAGAAACAAATATATCCATTCTAGGCGCAACATATCGAAGGCTCACTAAGAGTGGATTGATTCGTCAATTAATCATAAACAACCACTAGATTCGTGCTTTTACGACCTATGATCGAAAAACAATCTCCTTCGAATACACATAGAGATACGAGCTCAATGTCGATTGGTTGTGACCTGTCTTCAACCTTCATCGTGATATGATTGAAAAAACATGAAAACACAAACAAGAACTCATCAACCTATCTCATTCCACAGCTCAATCCTTGTTTTCAATGCAAAACCCAAACATATAAAACTGAAAACCCAAAATAGAGCATGTCCCCAAGGAATCAAAACAATTGAACATGCACAACCCACATTATGCACAAAAAAATGGATAACGTATTTCGGATTCTGTAGCATTGAAGAAATTAATGAGATTTACATTTTTTTTGGAAGATTGATTCATGGATTCATGACATTACAAGATGATTTCAAAGATTAATAAGAGTGAAGTTTATTTGATGTGGAAATGGACATTGAATCCAAAATAGTTGATTAGGGTTAAGTTGAAGATATATAATGATGGATCCCACGATCAATAATGATGTGTTGAATTCAATCCCTCAAGATTTCCTTTTCAATTTTTTAAATCCCAAAATAGGTTTAATATTGAAATGAGAGAGTGAAATGCGCATAATATCCTAAATAATAGACTAAATATGTATGAAAATTTTTTTAGAATAAAATATATATAAACAATGAGATGGAGATATTAATGTAGTTTGTCGTTTAGTGTAATTTTACACGTACTTGGTACTTCATCCAAAATTTCTCTCGGGCATATCGTAGAATTTGGGTCCTATTTATCCCCTTTTTTCCTCGAATTCATTACTGTAGAGCTGCAGCCATGGCTTCGTTCGGATGTCTCCTCCTC
This sequence comes from Drosera spatulata, assembly GCA_035668315.1. NCBI lineage: Eukaryota > Viridiplantae > Streptophyta > Magnoliopsida > Caryophyllales > Droseraceae > Drosera > Drosera spatulata. The sequence goes on along the minus strand of JAOVYX010007108.1, from coordinate 21,603 downwards.
CGATCCACGCTATTAACGGGTGTTCTCCTCCTGATCTGCTCTCCTTCTCCGTCATCCGCTGCTACTCATCCGACCATGTAAGCAAAGTTATGTCCCTTAGGTATCGCATCTGCTTTCTCTTTTGTTTCAGTGGCCGATGAAAACATATCCTGTAGGTTTCCCCTTGTTTCAAATATATTGATTCGGTTTTTTTTTTTTTTTTGTTTTCTGGGTTCGGTAAAGTGAATCGGGGCGGGTGGGAAGAGGAGGAGGAGGAGATGTAGGGCGACGACGACGATTGCTGCTGAGTTTCACGGAGAAGCGAGGCGGCGGCAATTCGACATTCGAGTGCTCTCCTTCTGGTCCTTGTGTTCCTTGTCAGTATTCCGAGAAGGTGATTTTCTCGGTTTCTTGTCCCGTGCTAATTGCTCCTGTTTTGTATCAAATTTAGAATGCCTTAAAGCATTGAGGTGCAGTAAATCATGTTTGCTGATGATTTTAGGGGTTTTAAATGAATTCCTGATATCCTTCAATAAGTACATAGCCTCATGGAAAATTAGGGGGCTTAAATATGCCCGGCCCTTTACCAAAGAGAAATAAAGCGTTTTGTCGATCAGTACGAATAAATTGCAAGTAGCTAATCTTGGAAACGAAGGCCAAGGCAGATAAGAAAGTAAAGTGGGATAGAATTGCAGAAATGGATGGATGTGCAGGAATAATTTCTAGTATTATGCACTTAATGGTCAGTCGTAAATGAGTGACGTGAGATCCTACTGTAGTGCGGATTAAATAGATTATCTGGGAGGTACAGATTAGGTGTTACATACCAGAGTCAAAGGAGGGCAATATATGAGTTTTGTGTCCTTTCTTTATAGGCTCAATACAGTTGCTCAAAGACGGAACCTATGGAAAAACAACCTAGGAGATTTTGTGAGTAAACTGCAGGGAGTGCCATGGATGTTAATGGGAGATTTCGATTCCGTTTTGTCCGTGCGGAATAAAGAGGGTGATGAGGGCATATTCAAGTTAAACCTTGTCCAGAATCCAGATTTTAATGTTTTTGTAAAGTAGCTGTAATTTATCTGATATATACATGCTAAAACAGTGCTATTTCACTTGGTAAAAAATAAGCATGATATGGAAACTTAGATGCAATACAAATGCAATATCATTATGCTGATACATAGTTCATGAGTCTTGGAATATCAGATCATGCTCTAGCTCTTGTGAGAATTCATAAGATGAAACAAGCTGGCCTTGTTCCTTTCCGTTTTGCAAATGTCTGGACAATGTACCCTCTACCAGGTTTTGAGGAAATGGGAAGAGAGGCATGGAGAGCTGAATATCTGGTGTGTGCACTCTATAGAGTATGCAGAAAATTGAGTTGTCTGAGAGTGAAGCTTAAGCATCTGAAAAGAGGGCAGTCTAATATGATTAAACAACAGTTGGATTGGATGAATCCTTTTGAAATGAAGTTAAAATATCATTCTAATGGAATGAGTCATTCCGTTCCGTCGTGTTGGTCGGGAGCATTGGAATGGAATGCTCTTTTTTGGATGATAGTATAGTTAACAATAAAATAAAAATATAAAAAAATTTACACCCTAAATACCCTCAAATGAAAAATTTATGTTATTTTTGTAATCTATATTAATTTCTTTCATTTAACATTAATTGAAGTGTTCGAAATTGTTTTGAACCATTCCATTCTGGCCGGAATGGGTGAATCCATCCGGTGGAAGTGGGAATGAAAGATATAGCCCATCCCGCCGGAATAAGGTAACCAAACACATTTTTTTTTCCATTGATGAAGTTGAAGGACAATCGAAGTAAGCACCAATCAGCTCTTAACCAGCAACTCATTGATGAGGAAAAAGAGCTCAAAGGCAAGCTGTATCACATGATGCACCAGGAGGATAAATACGCACCCAAGGCAACTAAGCAAGCTTACTTGGCTGCAAAAAGGAGAGCAGAACTCAAAGTTCTTCCGTGCATATTGTGTAGCAAAGAAGGCAATAGGATAACTCAGTTTAATTTATAACAGGGTGTCAGACTTGAAGATCGTATCTGTCAAAGCAGGTATATCAGGAGATCATGAAGCACTTGAAGTTGAGTTGCCATGTTATGGATTGGAATGTGTAGTCGGGTGGATAATAGTTTGTTTGCAAGGGAGGAACTGTTATGTGCAGTACAGCTGTACAGGAAAGATGTTCTCCTCGCCATTGTAACAAAATCCGCGAATAATTCGCGTATTTTTCATTGGCGGAACTGAAACCGTATTTTTCGTAAAATTCCAGTATAATTCGGATTTTTCGTATAATTTGGATTTTTTCCGGATTTTTCATAAAATATGAAAAAAAATCCGAATTTTTTAAATGTAACCAAACTATCTTGGAAGCTTCATGTAAAAATTAGGGTTTCTCAGAAACATGGACCCCTCCGTTTTTTCGTTTGAAATTCGTATTTATCCCGTATTCTGATTTTTTTTAGTAATCATCGTACCGTTCTCATGTAGAATTTATCCTTACGTTTTTTTCTCGATATTTTCCCCCTTTTTTCGATTTTTTCCGTAATTTATATTTGTCGAACAAACCCGTATCCGAATTTTGTTACTATGCTCCTAGCCATGATCTATGAGTTTTGGAGGAATTGAAATGGAGTTGTCTTTGATGAAAAACAAAAGAGGCCTGAACAATCTGTTCAGAAAATATACAAGAATTTAGTATGATGCTTGAGCCTCCAGTGGGACGGTGAAGAGATACCAAGTACTTAATTTAGTTGTGAAGTAGAAACATGAGGGTAGGAATTTAGTTTCAATTCCCCTATGGACTGCATCCAATTTAGCTTCCTTGGCTTGTTATGTTTGTGATTCAATGTCACAGACAGTGTCTGAGGAGGGCAGGATGCACGCAGTCTTACTTACCCCTATTGCAAAAAAGAGAGACCGTTTCCTTAAGCCTTTACAAACAACCCATAAATTCACATATGAAAATCACATAAATTCATATTAATTATCTACAATAATATTCACTCATAACAGTACTAATGCAGAGCCAAAATAGAAGGATAAGACAAAAAAGAAAGAAAAGACCTAATTATCCTGATCATAAGATAACGACTAACTGCTACCACCCGATAACCTTAATCCTATCGCACCAAACATTATTCCTAATAAGGACAATGTCACTTATTAGTCTGAGTATGGTCAGGTCTTGTTTAATAATTTCACACCAATGCCTCTTTGGTATCCCTACACTGCATCTATTTCTCGTCAATTCGATGGATTCATAACGTCTAACTGGAGCTCCTGGTCCCTACGCATGACATGACCAAACCATTTTAATATTTGTGATTCAAACGACTTATAATTAATTAGGCAATCTAAAAGCTACATCCATTGTGTAACACTCAAAGCTATACATTTTAGGTCCTCTGCGTGTGTAAGAATATTTATTTCTCATGGAAGGGATTGTTTGTATCCCTTAGCTTGTTCACTTCATTAGCTTTTGTCTGAAATACTTTCTTCCAAACACCAGCTGGGACATTAGAACAATGTGCGTCGTATCGAAAACTATATCGGAATTAGTTTTTCCAAAAATGATACGTTTAAGAAATACATTTTATATCGATACGGACCAATACAGACTGATACGGATCGATACGGATCGATATGAAGTTTCACTCATTTTGTTTGGAAAAATAAGCATTAAATCACATTTAAAAAGCTATAACAAACATAACAATTAACAACAAATGGGAAAATAACACAAAAAAATATAAAACCCTCCACTCGAAAGTCTAAATCTCGAGCCAAAGTAGCTCAAGTGCAAAGTAATATGGGAAAACATGCCAATCTAACCTAAAACGATAGAAGACACTTCAAATAAATGAAGAATGATGCATATGGATGGGTGTAAATGGGATCTCAAAAGAAAAAGGGATAGGTGTAGTGGTGTGGGGGTCTCATGATCAAAGGAAAAAAATTGGGATTTAGTCGGAATGATACGTGTCATCCCGTATCGGTCCTATACGCGATACATATCGACCGTGTCCATCGATGCACCCGCGGAACGCCTAATTCGCTTGTATTGTTGGTGTTTCAGAACTGGTTTTTGCAAAAAAAAAAAAAGGATACGTAATGGGCCGTATCGATCGATACGTAACGATATGGCAAACCATGCACCGAAGGGTACGAACAAAAATTATAAATGTTATGTTGATAAAGCTTAAAAGCTAGCATGTTGCTTTTAAGATAACGTGATTAATATGCATATCATACGTCTATACTACATAAAAATCTCATGTTCAACGAGGTTGGAAACAAAGAAATCTAGAAACGTCTAGGACTGATTATTAATTAGTGTGCCACTATATTTAGACCTTCTATACAACTCTCATTTTGTAGATAACCTAAGAGTGTGTATCGATTGTTTGACTTCATAAGACATGCTTTAGTTTATTAGTTTATGACCTCATAAGGCACCATTGACCATCTGTGATTTGTTTGTCCGGACTCTCTTGATATACTTTGACAATGTAGTATATTCATGTCAAAGCCTAGATGTTTGTATCTGTTTATCATTTCAGTTCGTGACTTTTTTGTTTTGTCAAGTTATGTGGATTGTTTGTCTGACAACTTTCATATGTATCCTGAAATTATGTTTTTTTTTGTCCTAATCGAAGCTTCTCACATATAAACGTATATGTTTTTTTTTTTTTGTATCATCTCTCTTTGTCGAGGCACACTTTAGCTAAAATTTCAGTCAACAGATCTTTCATTTAATTACTCAACTGAGATTATGATAAAAGATGTAAATGCGATAGACCAATATAGGTATTCTTGGGATATTGATTTTTAAATCAGTATGAAACCATGAAAATTGCATTTGGATAATCAAATGCATATTTATTGAGGTGGGCTCAAGGCCTTGTGTGATGGCTTGGACTTCTCTGCTCATTTTCACACTTGGACAGAAGTGCTCTTATTTTACTATGCAGGTTGTATGCATTTAACAAACGTGGAGCAGCTTTTATGGAATGAAATTCACTTCTCATTCCATGAATTGCTTATAAATTGGTGGATGGAGCATGAGCGAAACAGAGGAAGCAGAGGTATAGAGAGCCAATCAAAAGCCATCAAAAAGCCTCATGTTATTATTAGAGAATTTAGGATGAAACACGGGTTTATGTGTTGGTATCTTCTCACTAAAAGGTCACCCGGTTATAATAATATGTAAGAGTTATTTTAAATATTATAGTATTATTTTTGGGATTGGTGTGAGCAGCAAGTGTCACAAAATTAATGAGGAAAGGAATAAATTTTCATGCAATAATATTCACCTCATAGTGAAGATATTTGTTGGTTGTCCATGGACGTAAATAAGAATGTTAATCGGTTCGGTTTTTTTTTGTCGGTTTCAATTTTGAAGGTCAAACCATAACCGAACTGATTAATAATCGGTTACAATTTTCAAAACCGTAATCATTTAATAATTGGTTATAGTTAATCGGTCTCTTAAACGGTTACGATTAAGCGGTTATTCGATTTTTTAACCGGTAATGGTTAATTGATTTGATAAAAGCTTGAGACAATTCAATTAAAACGGTTGATAAATGATAGCTACTCGGTTTATAATTGGTTAATCACATTATAAACGAAAAGACATTTTGTAAAATTGACTTAATATGTTCAATACTTGTAGTCGGTTATACTCGATTAAGGAAGATTTAATGAATATATGTTGTTATCCGGTTAATTGGAATGATTAGACGGTTAATCGGTTAACCGACGGTTATATGGTTAAAAATCATAACCGAACCAATCAATTAATCGGTTTCTTTTTCAAAACTAAAACCGAACCGTTTAATGAATCGGTTAATCGGTTTAAATTTATACGGTTCGGTTTCGATTCGTTAAATGATTTTGTAACTGTTTTAACATCCTTAGACGTAACCTCAGGAGCGAGGTGTACCACATAAATCTCTGGGGATCAAGCCCGTCTATTCCTAATAAAGTGGAATCAGAGCTTTTGAGTTTAGTATCATGGTAAGTAACTATTTAAAAAGTGAAATGGAGAAAGTGACGGGTGACAAGTTCAAGGTGTAACTGTTCAATGACAAAAAATAATTTTGAGTTATGAAAAATGAAGGTTCATGACTTGTTGATGCAACTTGGTCAGTACAAGACCTTACTTGGGAAAAAAAAAAAAAAACTAAAGAGACTAGAGAAAATGTGGGAGGATGATTGGATGAAGATGGACATGAAAGCGGTTTCCACTATCTACGAGATCATTTTCAACATAAAGAGCGAGAATACGACGGTCGAGCTATGGGCTCGGTTAGAGAGCTTGTACCAACCTAAGTCCCTCATGAATCGAATTCTTCTGAAACGGGGCTTTATTCTTTGAAAATGAAAGATGATGTCAAGATCTCGGATCATTTGAACAAGATCAATAATGTGATAAGTCAAATGGAGAGTATTGACATGCGCTTAGAAGACGAGGATAAGGCGGTGACTTTGTTGAGTATTTTACCCGATAGTTATGACAGCTTGATCATGATATTGAGTTGCTTCAAGGAGGATAAGTTAAAGTTAGATGATGTGACAGTCGCATTAATGAGCATTGAATTTCGGAGGAAGGCGTCCTTCGAGCGTTCAGCTCATGGCGAGGCTCTCTCTTTTCTATCACGTAAATCTCTGTGTTATGGTGCCAATTTATTTTCTATCATTCATCCCAGTTATTTTTTCTAACGTTACTTATATCAAATCCTAGGGATTGGGCCCACCTATTCCCAACAGGTATGGTCATGATCGACCTTTGAAATTTCATAGATATGTCGCATGCTAGGCTAGGTTACGTTTTTACATGCACTGTGATTACTCTGTATGAGAAGCATTGAAGTGTAACATGCAGAACAAGATAAGTATGGTTGTTATCTACTTACTGTGGAAATTGCATAGATATGCTGGATACCAGGCTGGATTACGTTTTTCTCTTAAGGAAACTAATTTTGGTACAATTTTGCAGAAAGACGACAACTTCCGGTGCAGCGAAACAGGATATCGTATTCCTCTTAAATGCATGAAAGTTACAGAGAAGACAAAAACTGCAGACCCGAAAAACCGCTCCATCCTGGAGGGATCTTCTGATCAGGCAAATATGCAGGATGCGGAAACTATTGTTATGGTGAAGAAACAGAGGTCTTTGCTCGAAAATGGATCCAAGGATGAGGCTGATGAGTATATTTCCTATCGGAGTTGCATACCAGCTGTGGATGAAGAGAGGCTATCAGTTCTCGGTTTTGAGGTATGCTCTTGTTATAATATTGCCTGCTAAGTGCAGTTATGAATATGCAACGGCCCAGATTTTCCGAGGCTGCGAGCCATTTGTGAGATGGCATGCCCCATTACCAGTGTATAGCCTATTGGCTGCTGGAAACACAACGTGGTTAGATGCCCTATTTCTCTCCCAAGGGTCTCACATGCCCCGATGCTCTCATCATTCCCATGTGACGTCTTATCATTTTCCCTCTTTGACGCTGTTTCTCTCTATTTTTTTTGTTCAATTTCACTTACATTGTGTTGAATCTTAATACTTCCAAGTACTTGGCAAGGCCATGAAAATTGGTTACCGTTGCCGTCACCATGGTTGGGGAAGCCATATGTTGCTTGTTTTCATTTTCTGGACTTCATTTGATTTCTCTAGTCTGATCTCTGGAAAAATTTTGGCAAGTCTTGGTTTGCATTAGTTCCACAAGTCTGAGCTTTGAGCTCGTCAGTGCGACATTCCAATATCTTAAACTTACTTCCTAAGTAACACTAGGTATCGCAGATCTTACCCGTCCTTTGCTTGTTTCTAAGCTTTGTATCTGGGTATGACACTTGTGAGTTTACTTGGCATTACGTTGATAAGAGTACTCCATGATTTTCATTTCCCTGAGTTGGAAATTTGATTATCGTTGGAGTGCAAGTGCGTGCCCAACATTGGATGAAATTGATATGGTGGTCATAGCTCTTATAGCGATGTAGACTATAATTGTGATTTGTGAAGGTACTGGACTCCTTTCTATCGAGTGATCATGAAACTTTAGATTCTGTTTGGTATCATTTTTGTATTTGTTTTCACTATATGATGAAATAAAATTGTTTATTATTGATTATTGTGTCTCGTACGAATGAAATGGAAACACAAAATAGAAAAATTAAAAAAAATAGAAAAGTAAAAAAAAAAATACTCCCCTTTAGTAGAAAAATAGAAAAATGATTATTGATATCTGTTTCTATTAAGTGTTTTTTGTTTTGGTTTTTGTTAATAGTTTTAGTTTTTAAAGTTTTGAACAACATTATCAAACCACCCTTTTTATTTTCTGGGAAAGATGTGAAAAAAAAACATTGATTCTTTCTCTAGTAGCAGAATGATATACAAATGTACGTACACGTATACAAATGTGTTGTAACGCATTGAATATTCCCATTTCTAAGAGTATGCCGTCATATTATATCGTATTGTCTTATGTCACATGCACGTGTCACTTGACTAGTATGTGTCTTATGTGTCTGGTGTAACGTGTTACTTGTATGTGTCCGTCCGTGTCCATGCTACATAGTTTTCAATGTTTAGGAGTTAAACTGTGTCAAATGATCAATACAGGTTTTCATACTGGGACTTCTGCTGGTAAGTGGCTCGATATTATTTTTGAGGCAAAAGAAGACAGCCACCCCGTTACCAGGAGATGGTGTGAGACTGCTGAGTAATTCTAGGTATTGAAATATACCGTCTATTGTGTCTTATGTGGAGTAACTTTCAATTTGGCGTACCATATATGTAAAAGTTAAATGAAAGTTATCCCCTCAGATCTAAACTCGTTTCTTTTTTCCCTGTTTCTTGAATCCTTTTATTTTATGTTTCTTGTAGCCTGTAAATTGTAATGGCCAAAGAGGCAAATGTCTTGGTTGTATCAACATAGTATTAGTATTTTAAATCTTTGACCACCACAGCAGGACAAGAGCGGTTTTTTTTTTCTCCTGGTGCTCTGATCAAATTCTGAAACTATGTTGAAGACAAAGAGTTGTAGATTTTCTCATCAAACTTATTTTCACTCAACCTTTCTGATTTCACGTTGAATTTAAATTCCGAGATTTATCGATGGAGGTTTGTTCTGATGGTCACGTGCAGCTAATCATTTGCCCCTTGCTAAAAATATCATTCTCTCCATCTTGAATTATACGCATCATTTTAAAAATCAGGTGAAGTTTGACTCGTATAGCGGGACGATTAAACGTTATTTTTTGAAAAATTATCATAAAATGTTAATGATAATTTAAGTTATTTATTTCAACATGACGTCAGTTGCGTCATTATTTTGTATCATTAAGACGACAAACAAAATTTCTCAAAATATGTGTTGAGTAGTGTAATGATTGAGAGTGTTATATTTAATATGAAAGGGCGGGAGTATTTCTTCAATGTAATAAATCAATACATAATGTATAAACTCAAAGAAAGGGTAAATGATATGTCACTCATGGGATGCCATCCAATAACTCATCATAGATTCAATATTGAGTAATTATATGTTCCTTTCGTTTCATAAAAAATATATTTAATAGTTTTATTTTTGATATTATTTTGTACGTATTTTGACTAACTTCGTTTTATCATTAAACGACACAAAAATGAATGTTTTTTTGTTCAGGTTATACTATGTAACAAGAACAATCATTATTATTTCACAAAAATTTTACAAAAAACATCATTTGATCGTCCCGCGATGCGGACCAAAGGTTATCTCTTTATATGTATACAGTCAATTCATTATTAATTTTATGGGATAGAAGAAGTGTATGTTTTTCTTACCGAAAATTCCTCTAGGATATAATTTTTTCAAAAATATTTTAAAAGATACAACCCGAAAAAAAAAAAAAATCCTCAAAACATACAGTATCTCTTGCCCCACACCACCCTCGCCTCTCAACCACCACCACCATCGTCGATACCGCGTTGCCACCGTCGTCCTTTCCACCGTCCCTTCCGTTGCTGCCATCGCCACCATTATCATCGTCTTCCTCAAACTCGAGCACAACATATTCTCATTTCAGATCTCTCCCGTCACAACTCCATCTCACCATTTTTATTCTTCATCAACACAGGAGTTTCATAAATGAGGACCTTGACATTATATAATTCAAAAAATGGTCCAAGTCTGTATGAACTTATGAATCAGTTACGTATATTTTTTTCTTATCAATTTTGTTTCCCAACCCCAAAACCTGCAATCCAAACTTCAACCTCCATCAAATACAACTCGAATCACTGGATGCACCATAAAACCTGCCATTAATATCACAAATCCATTGACTAACAGACTCTCCCATAATAGATCAACTTTTCTTGAAAAAAGCAGCAGAGAAACCATCTATCCCAGAAGCTCTCAAATCTTCTATGTCCCATAGAGCAGCTTTCACCTCCTCAGAATCAAACTCCTGTATTAAGAACATTGCAAGCTCTCACTAAGTACAGGACCCACTTTGACCACTTCTTCGTCAATCTGTAAGGAGTAATCATCTGATGAACCCATCAACTTCTGAAAATATACCACAAACTCCTCTTTCACCTGTCTATCATCACTTATAGTCATTCCACTCTCATTCTTGATACACAAGATCTGCTTTCTACACTTTCTCTACTTCAGAACACTATAAAAGTACTTGGTATTTCGATCCACGAATTTAAACCACTGTTCCTTTAACATTTGTTTTAGTAGGGAGTCCTCATGAGTCAATAACTCTTTATAGTAGGCTATGACATCACTGACCTCCTCTTTCATCTTAATAGAAAATACTGATCTTAACTCAGATTGCTTCTGCTGTAAGTTGGTATCAGCTTCTTGAATTCTTCTAGCCAAATCAGAAAAACCTTTTTGATGAATCTCCTTCAAATGCTTCCTCAGGCTCTTCGTCTTTTGTATCAATTGGAACATCCTTCTCCTCTGAACCTGCACCTCCCAACCTTTCCTGATCATAGGCAAAAATTCAGGATGTGAGCACCATGCATTTAAGAATCTAAATGGCATTGGTTAAGTTTTCTTTTCCAGCAACTTGACAATCCTAGGAGAATGATTAGATATACCAGATTCTAAAAAATCTACAATAGCCTCATATTGTTCCAGCCAAGTGATATCACAAAGCACATGATCCAATCTTATTCTCATCCTAGACGTATCATCTTGATTATTGAACCATGTATGGAAGCATCTCATGGCCTTCATACCTTCCAGACCACATTGAATGAGGCAATGTCTCATATCCTCACAAGGCTCAATACTACCATCAAAACCCACTTTCTCATCCTCCTTAATGAATGCATTAAAATCACCATAAACCAACCATGGCTCCAGACACTTGCTTCTACATTCAATAAGTTCATCCCATAACTTACAACATTGTGCCCTAGTATTCCAAGCATATACAAATGAAATACTAGCATGAAACTTCCCATTAACTGTTTTAACTAAGCAATAAAGTATTTGATCGCTTCCAGAGAGAAAACTAACATCAAAACTCTCTTTGCCCAAACATACCCATATCCTACCATTACTAGTAAAGTAGTAATCATTCAAAACTCCCCATTTCCTAAATCAAGAAGAAAAACCTTTATCAAACTGTACTGCTTTTACCCTTGTTTTCAGTATACCCATCAACTTTATTCCATGTTTTCTAACAAACTTCTCAACCACTACCTGCTTTTCAAGCTTATTTATATCTTTCAAATTCCAAGTTGTATTCATGGAGAAGGAGTTCCCCCAGGAGGACGAGATAGGATGTTCACCAACTGGCTTTGCACAGCTTTTCTCCCTTTCAACCAAAGAGCTCTTCTCAGGAGAGGAAACCATAACCATTTCAGTAGCTTTAACAGGAGGAGAATCATGTTTCCTTTGAACAGTATTCCGTTCCATATCATTCTGAACATTGTTATCGTGTTTCGTTATGCGTACAAATTAATTCCCCCTAAAAATATATAATATAATGATAAGGAGTGTCGATCCCGCGAGGAGTTAGATAATAAGGTTGGAATTATGTAGTGATTATTAAGCTAATGAAAAAATCGATTGTCAATTAAGTTCAATGAAATAAAAATGTGGAAGGGAGGGGGGTGTTGAAAAGCAATAAAAAATTAAACAGAGCAATGTATTAAATTAAGATGGTTCAGTTATAGATTTTTCTCGAGAGAGTTTAATGTAGTTCGACATGATAGCGTATGGCCTTTGTGATCTTCGTTTGTCATGGATTTCAAGCATAGACTAATAATTTTACCTTATGTTATATTATGGTATGTATTTGTAATTAAGCTCAACAAAAAGAGAGTTGCTAATAAAAGATATTGGTGACCATAAAGCATACCATAACAAAACTAACACATTTACTCTATGTCCAAACGAGAATGTAACACAGATTAAACATGTCGTATTATGAATATTCCTCTAACACCTTATAATATTGACCTAACACAGATTAACGTCATATCATGCTCATTTTCATGTAATCATAGGTTAACCAAAAAAGAATACCATTAACGTATGAACTTGCTACAAACATCAACCAAAAGAGAATGATTTGACTGCATACATACTTCTCCTATGTAGTAAGATGATCAATCGTAATATATAGAATAAGTAATTAGGGATAACTCAACACATAAACATGATACCATAAGTTTTGAACATGAAATTATTGAATTTCGGAATCACATCTCATAAAATCCTTGAACAAGATTAAACCACTAAGCCATACTCAAAGATTTACGCTACAACCATCATAATGAGAAATGAACAATTCATAAAAAGATCAAAAAAAATCATTACAAATCATAACGGATAAAGAAAAGAGACACTAAACCTTGATCAACAGAGGTTGGTCTAAATGACGGCCGATGATCATTCCTTCAATGATGGAACGTAGCGTAGCATAGATCTTAATCTTCCTTGACGTAGCTCTCGATATTGTCGGTGGAATTCGTTGTCTCAGATTGGATCGAAGGCACTTTCCTTTGGAAAAAATGATGAAAAACTCTCAAGAAAGTAATATTTCGTAGTGGGTATTTATAGAAAAATGAAAAATAACTAATTTTTTTTCAAAATAGTGAAGATAAACATTACAGATCGGTGGTCGGGCACGGTCCGTGTCGAGCAAAAACACTCCACACGACCCGTGCTCAGGAACTTTTGGAAATCATGGCGCACGGGCCCTGCCTGACACACACGGGCCGTGCCAAAGGTCACCAAATACTATCGATTTTCAAACTTGCATAATTTTTATAATTTAGCTTCGTTTTTGCTCCGATTTGTTTCATTTTTTTTTCTAATAGATAGTAGAACATGAAAATCATCTCCAACGATTCCAAAATCTTGTTGAAAACTCCAAAATATTCATTACACAAAAAAATTTCGATTTCTTCACCTCTACAGGGAAAACAAAAAATACGACAGTATCAATACTTTAAATAGTAAAAGCAACTAAAATGACACAAAAGCAATAAAACTTCACAAAAAGAAATAATTTTAACTAAGAAAATGATGTGTGTGTAAACACACATCAAACTCCCCCAAATCAAATATTTGCTTATCCCTAAGCAAAAGAAACAGACAAGAAAGAATAAGATCATTGTAACATTAACTTTTTGTTTCGGCACTCACAATTTCTTTCCCCCATTATAAAAGAGTAAAAAATTAACCTAAATATTAACACATAAATTAATAATCGTTCAAGTTATCTTTTTATAATTTATCTGTAATTGAAGAAGTATATTGAAACCAGTTAATAATATGATGTTCACCTAATGACTCTTTGTCTTCAAATTTTAAATGACGAAAGAAACCAAAGTTTTCAAGTTTTTTATGATTGAAATATGATTGAACTATATTATATTAATGCTATTTGGCCTAAGGGGCAGCAGCTGCTACTGTTGCTTCTTTGCTGCGGTCCCTTCTCATCATTTTTTTAAAAAAAATTCAGGAAAAAAAAAAACAAAATCTTTTTTTTTTTGTTTTTTAAGATGTGAGAGGGGCATCAATATACTAGATAGCAGCTGCTATTGTTGTCCTTTTTATCGATATTATTTATAGGAGTAATTTATGTTATAATTGATGACCAAATACAGCGTACAAATATATTCCACAACGAAAATAGAGAAAGCAACCCTTTATATAAATTGATTTTTCATTATATCTCATACATGAGAATGCTGCTCCCTTTATACTGAAGAATGTTGTGTACGAGCCACCTACTAGAATTAATAGGAGTCAAGCATTGGTTGGGGCATGATGTTTTCCCTTTATTTTAAGAGATTATTTCAAAATAATACAATCCAGAATTAATGATTAATTCAAAAATCAGAATCCAGCCGAAATCATCACATCAAATAAAATCATTATTGAAAACAATAATCTTAAATATCCTATCCATAAGGAATCAAAAAATAAAATTTATTTTCTCTGCATTTCACTTTTTTGCTTCTGATTTTTCATTTTAAAAGAATAAAAATCCATATCAAACAATTTAAATTCGTTAGTTAGAAAAAAAAATTCAGAATCAAAAGGCATAACATTTTAGGCCTAAGGTATAAATTACAAATAAGTTGTGGCTTTTAATGTTATTTAAGGTTTGATGGTAGTCTTTTTTTTTTGGTCGAAGATGGTAGTCAATTTTTTAAATTATCAATTTATGTTTTTCTTTTTCTTGTTAAAAACACAAACTTCTTCATCTTCCTTATCCCTTCGATTTAATTCACTTCGAAACTCTACTCTTGTCTTTCATGCATCACCACCAGCCACCACACATCCCCATAGCCGCCACCCATCTATCAACTTCATACAACATCATCCGCCACCACCAACGCGCAACGGCTCCATCATCAAAACAACATCATCTTCATTGAAAAATATATCCTTTCCAATTTGGTCACCCTCATCTTCCAAAACAAATTATAAATAAACTCAATTTCTTATGTCCAATCAATCAAGCACTTCCTCCACCATGATTGACGAGATTGAAAGCGGTTAGATGAAGATAACGACTGAGACACAAAAGCAAACAATTGTGAGAAATTGCCGTATTGAAAGTATACCAAAGCTCGTCCTCCTAGAACTCGACGAAGGTGTAGGCGACACATTGAAATCGTGACGAAAATAGTACGACATTTCGGTGCTTCTTTCTCC
Source organism: Drosera spatulata (assembly GCA_035668315.1). Lineage (NCBI taxonomy): Eukaryota > Viridiplantae > Streptophyta > Magnoliopsida > Caryophyllales > Droseraceae > Drosera > Drosera spatulata. The sequence goes on along the minus strand of JAOVYX010007108.1, from coordinate 6,411 downwards.
TTTCTTCTATCACCACTGGTGAAAAAAAAAAAAAAAAAGATGTATGAAGCGCACTATATTGTGATATGGGGCACACTGTTTGCTGCTCGAGTTTGATTTTGTTTGATATGCTCGATTCCTAAGACGTGCTATATCAACAAAGTGCTTTGTTACGAAGAGTAAACTTAAATAAGCGACATGAGTGAATCCAAACAACGCTCTGAATAGTCATGTATAGATTCTGAATGTCGCGGATGCTTACCGAATAGTAATGGGGTGTGCACTGAACAATCATGGATGAGCATTTAACTGTCGGACGACAGTGATGGTGACGCTTATGCCACTTGAGAGGGTGTTAATGAAGAAGTCAGAGGAGGAAAAATACGTAGGTTACGTATAGGAGAAGATAGGAGGTGAGAATTCGATTTTCTATCGAAAAAAGTTCGGTCTCAGTTAACCGAAAATAATTCGGGTTTTCAAAAAATCAAAAACAAAGGCAAACCGAATTTAATTTGATTTTTCGGTTTCGATTAACCAAAATAATATTAGGTCCAAGCATGAGTACCTATTCATCATGTGATATGAACCGCCAGCATTCACACAAAACTAATCGTGATATTTTGTGGAAAACAGTTTATTATCATCAAAACATGAGGGATATAAGTGATCATACAAAAGTCCAACTTCTATAGTCAAAGGAGATCAACTCCCAATCTGTATTTGTAAACTGATCCTCAGTCTTGACGATTTGTTTATTTGGATCTTTTGGATCAGGTATAGTTGAAATAAAAGGATATTGGATAATGGTTCTGAAGATTCTTCTCTCAATAACATTCTAATCTCTTTCTTGCAATGGTTGAACTTGCCAATGACGCATAAAGAAGGTCTGATATGGGTCCTTAGCTGAGACATTCTCATACAAATTGTTAGTACCTTCTTTGCTGGCATAGATCACTAAAAGAAATAGTCAAAAATCTAAACCTTCTCTAAAAAGCTATTAGGCCTAAAGAAAAGACTCTGATGCCAATTGTAAGTCCTAGTAAGCCTAAATCTGAAAACTAGGGGGTTACTGTGTTAGAAATGATGATTTTACTTGTAATGATGATTTTGTTGGGGAATCTGCGAAGAAGTGCTGCATTACAACTTCAGAGATTCACAAACACTTCAAAAAATAGTACGTTCAAGCTAGCTGACGAAGAAGGGAGTCAGAAGAGGTAGAAAGAACCTTTTCAAGGAAGGCGCACTACAAAAAAAATTATCTTTTTACGATCGTTTTTAAATTTCGATCGTTAATTTAGAGATCGAATCAGTCGTTAAATAATTTAGCGACTGATTTTAAAAACGATCACGAATATCATTTAGTGATCGAATCGATCGCAAAATATGTATTATACTACTATGGTAGATCTCCTTTTTTCTATTTTCCCTTTGATCTCCGTTCACGAAATCGCCGCACCACTGCCCACTATCACCGCCATCGTCATCGCAACCCGAAGTCGACATGACCCACCACCACCCACCGTCACCGCCACCGCGAGCTAAATCCGTGGTCACCACCCCCACCACCACCCACCGCCACCGCCACCACCCACCGCCATCGTCGAGTGTATAATTTTTTTAAACCTAATCTCTAATTTGATGAATTAATTTGTTAATTTAATCTAAATGATTTAGTTTGATTATTTGGTTCGTTGTTGAATTTGAGTTGATTATTGATTGATTTGATGAATTTGGTTACTTTGGAATCTTGGTTGGTTTAGGTGACTACTTGTTTGAAAGGTTTTTGTGATGGTTGGTTGTGGCGATGGTTAGGAAAAAATTTGGGGGAGTGACGATGGTTGGTTTATCATGAATGTACATTGTTAGTTGAAAAACTAGGTGGATTGGCGATACTTGTGGTGATGGTTTATTTTTTGTCGTTTTTGGATTGGTTTTGGATTAGGTGATTTGGGTAGAATATTGAAAAATCACTACGAAAAAACAGCCCTTTTCCGACCATCATTAAATTTAGGTCGCTAATTTTACGACTGTTTTGATCGAAGAAAACCGTACTTGGTTGTTGGAGAGGGATTGTTAGTATTGAGTTTTATTTGAAAATGGTTGAATTGGTTGTTTTTAAATTTAGGGTTTATATGATAGATCGTGTTTACTACTAAATTGTTTTGCTGATTATTGGATGATGGTTTGGACGATGGAGTTGAATGACGATTTATGGGCGATGTTTATTGTTGTTTTGGACAACTTCGGTGTCTTGCATTGCTTTATTAATGACTGTATATATCTATTTTTTTTTTTGTTTACTTTGCATGTAGGAGTTTTATTGGTGGAGATCCGAGCTGACGGAGCATGTTAAGAGAGAGTGGGAGGCGACGACGAAGAAAAGGATGAAAGATATCCTGTACAAGGTCCGTTAAACCGTGCAAAAAGAGGACTTCTTTTCTTGGGTTGACGAGAGTTCGCTTGGTGCGCTGGACATCAAGTGAAACTCACAGACTTTCAAGGATCGATCGAAGCAAGCGAAGGAAAACAGAAGCAAAGACGAGGCAAAACACACACAAGAAAGTGTGTCTACGTAAATATAATTAGAGATCAGCATTTTAGAGATCGTTTTTTACGATCGAAATTTGATCACAATCATTGATTAGCGACCGAAATTTGGTCGCTACAAGTTGTTTATTTTGTAGTGGTGTCTAGTTGTTGTAAACTGCACCACTAGTGTAATCTGCAAGAATATTAAGGGTGAACCAAAAACCCGAATAGTGGAATATCTTTTGGGTTTGTTACACTGATCACCAAGAAAAAAGTAGATGTATGTTGTAAAGTTTATTTGACTCTATTATAAATCTTTGAGCACTTCATTCTTTCTACTTGCTTTCATACTTTGATTGCTTGATCACCTAGTAATCAAGATCATAACAGATAACCAGATTTAATAGAGTTAAAGGATCAAAAAGTTTCTCTTGGATCGTTAGCTTTTTAGAGAAGGTTTAGATGTATTCAGTTGTAAAGCTGATTTTGTTGGGAACCTTGTGTTGCAGTCTTGAGGATTTCTCATTCACAAGGTACCCCTTGTTGTTGGACCATGCTATAGTGTTTGTTGGCTTGTTGGACCATGCACAAGGTACCCCTTTTTGACTGAGTCTTTTCCATCATCCTTGAAGTCCTCTCTGCTGGCTTGTTCAACCCTTCTAAGCTAAAGATGACATCGACGTACCCTGCATTCTATTGGTGTATTAATTGTTCTTCACTCGTCTTTTATTGAAGCTGAACCTCTACTGCCAGATGACTTCCTCTACTGACCAGTATTTGTTAAAATCTTGGATGACTCTTATGTCTCAAAATTTCTCTTTTTTTTTTTTTTTTAAAGAAAACCTATTTATGTCCGATCGGTTTGATATTTTGTGATGTTTTAACTATTGATCCCAAAATTTCATGTTTAGCTAACGAATCTAATTCCACTTGAATTACTGTCTTATATTTTGACCAATTATCTTTTTTATTAACACTTACGCTGTCAACGTAGTTCTTGATCCACATTGGATTTTATAATATCTAATGCCAAACGATTAGTAAAATATCATCTATGAGGATTTCATTTATGTCCCATAAAATATGCGTATAAGTATAATTCATCAAGATTTCTTCATTTGTAAGTCGTTGTGTCTTGATAGTACCCTCATTAGCATCATTAATTACTATCTTCTCATTAACGATTTTTATGAATTTATCTATTGATATGACTTTTTCGAGAACATCATTATCTTTTAAATTTCTTTTTTTGATGAACTATATCCTTTGCATCAACATGTCAACCTCACTTTGGGCGTGGTTTATACGCTCCTCTAGTGTGCTTGTGAGGTTGTGTTTGATAGGGAAAAAAGGGGGAAAAAAAAGAAGAAAATGATCAAATTTATTTCCCATGTCATATTTGCGAGTCTCAAATAAGATGGAAAAGAGCGGAATTGAAATGAAAATATGAAGGATTTTGGTTAAAGCATTTCCTTGCCCAAAGTCGTGGGATTTGGAAGGAAATAAAAATGGATCATTTTCGTTTTTTTTTTTCTTTTTCTTCAAAACTCACAAGCAAAGGGTTAGAGATTTGTCAGTATTTGATTCTTTTGATATTAGAATTATGACTAGAGCATTTATAGCCAGTATATTAGACTTAACTATATATCCTCTTTGTGTCGATAAATATATGAGTCAGACGTTTCATTGCAATTCTTTGTAAATGAATGATCCTTTCAACTTCAAGTTTGGATTGACTAGTACGAGAATCATTAGAATAACAATGATATTTTCATGAGATTTTATCCCATGCTTAACCTACAATATGCGCTTCTTATCTCTCCTTTTTTTTTTTTTTTTCTCCCCCTGATTGTGGCAATTCATTTTCATAAAAGTGACAACATGGAGATCTTGTAGTAAATACATCTCTAGTCAATGGTTCGAGATATCGCATTATAGAAAGAGATTCGAAACCAACATAAATTCTAAGTTTACGTTAGAGATCCATCTTTATTCCTTTGTGGTGGTGCGATTGAAACATACACATCACACCCAAGAACTTTTTAATGAGAAATAATTGATTCTTAATCAAATACAAGTTATAATTATAAGGACCCAAAAAATTTCGTAAAATTTAATTTCACGATAATTAACGCGAATAATAAATTCGTATATTAATATTTATTTTACTGGGTTAAAAGGCTTGTTTGACGATATAATAAAAAAAGAATATATAAAAAATGGATGAAATAAACCATCAATATGCAAATACGAAAAATACGATATTAATACGAAAATGACCTAAACCTAATTTTGGAACATATTTTTCTTTTTGTCATTTTCTACTCGACCTAAATTAAATTAATTATCCACTAATTACCCACTAAATATACACTAATTATCCACTCAAACTATTTTAATTGATTTAGTTTCCTATAACACTACAAAAAAAAAACCAATTTAACTACGAAAAAATTTAGCTATGGATAAAATCCGTTACAAAAACAGATATTTTTACGACGAATCCGTAGCAAAAATAACAGGCAAAAAAATTTATATTTTGACGACAGAAAGTCAAACCATGCCTCTAAATTTAATAAATTTAACGACGGAATTCCGTCGCTAAAAAAATAAAAATCCAATCATAGAATTAGCGACGGAAATCCGTCGCTAAAAAATAAAAAAGAATCATAAATTTAGCGATAGATTTCCGTTACTAAAAAAAACTTAAAAATCCATTAATTTTTTAACGAGGGATTTTCCTAGCTAAAAAATAAAAAAGGGTTTTGCAGTCATACATTCAGTGACGGATTTTATGAAATTTGCGACGGAAAACCATCAATAAAAAATAAAAAAAGGTTTTTTGCAATCATGGATTTAGCGACAGATTTTCGTCGCTGAAAAATAAAAAATCACATCATATAATTTGCGACGGAAATCCGTCGCTAATCTTAAGAAAGAAATTGTACAAATACATTAATTAACGACGGAATCCGTCGCTAAATTGAAGTGGGAAATGATTTAGTTACGTATCTGTCACAAATTTAATCAATTTTGCCTCAGTAAATTTTTGCATGAAAATTAGGAAATGCATGTTTTTGCGACGGAATACATCGCTAAAATAACAATTAGCTATGGATCCATCGTAAAATTCAAATAATTTTTTTTCATAGCGAGGGATTCTGTCGTAAACATTGTATTCGGTAATTTCAAGTGATAATCTTATAATTTAAAATCTTACAAATTGTAAAATTTTTTGGATTTCGTAATCCTAGAAATGTTATCTTATGATAAGGTGTTGTATTTCACAAAAATTTAATGAAGAAATTACGTAGTGTTAAAAACTCGTAATAATATGTTCAAATTATATATGTAACAAAACTTGAAGCATACAAGATGTTGCACATGATATTGATGATAAATGTGTCATGCACTATAATTAAACTGAAAGTAATTGTGAAAAAGAAGTAAACGATATAAAAAATAACATAAAAAGAAAGTATGGACAATTTAAACAGCAGAATATAAGCGACGGAATTCTGTAGCTAATTGAGTTTGTAGAATATTTTAGGGACGGATTCCGTCGCTAATTAGGTGTGGAACATTTTAACGACGGATTTACGTCGCTAATGTTAATTTTGGATTTGGGTTAGGGTTAACGACGGCTTTCGTCACTAAAATATTACTAATTAGCGACGGATTCCGTCGTTACCTTTGCTCCTCATTTCTCCGCCGTTACCTTCTGCTCCTCCTCCTTTCTCTCGCTCGCCATCGCAGCCATAGCCGAGCCGTTCTGTAACGCCACGATAATTCATTGATAATAACTACGTGACGTCACTGTCGCTAGAGATCGAAATCCATAGCAAGGCAAATTCATGATAGGGTTTACAATACAGAACACTAGAAAGGCAGTTATTACAGTCA
>JAOVYX010007097.1:0-36112 GCA_035668315.1 Drosera spatulata | reverse complement strand
TTATTATTATTATTATTATTATCTGTTTTAGGGTTTTATGTGCTTAATGTAGTATTTAATAAACGCGCGGAGTATATCATTCATACTTTTTTTTTTTTTAATCAAACCACCCCCCAAAAGCAGAGCGAAATCATACCAAGCTATGTGCCATGGTATGTCGATATAATTAATGAACTTCAACGTGTTGCAAAATAGACTCATGTCTATCTTTCCATAACAAAAACCAAAAGATAGCTTTAGATTTCTCTAAATTGAGGAAATCCACACTATCTTCCAGCTTACAGGAAGTGTTTGGTTGACAAAAAGATATCATTTGGAGTATATCATTCATACTTACCGTTCTGTGTGATTATTATTTGCAAGTGATGCGAAAACTTCTGTTGCATGAGAATGTAGTACAACTCAAGGAATAGATAAAGATATGCGAAATTAGTACAAGAAGGAAGAGAAAGAATGTTAAAAAGAGAGGGTCCGTATAGGGTAAAGACGGAGATACAATGGAAGCAAATTACTTTTTGGCCGTTTGACAGTGGATGTAGGAAGGAAGACGAAAAGAACGAATCTCTTTTAAGTAGGCAAATGGCATGTTTTGCATCTTGAACCTGCAAGCTGCTTTGGGCAAGTATCTGAAACCCGCAACTCATCGATGCTTTTAAAAAAGCTCAGGATATACCGTGAGCACTATATCATCCTTTAACTAATCCCCAAGGGTTCTGTTTCTCTCACCTTCTTCTTTCATCCCTACATGCTGCATATCCTTTCACTCTTTACGGTACTTTACTCTTCTCTCTTTAATGCACATGCATGTACGTCGTTTGCATTTCTAACACGAACTTGCGATGCTGTGTTTTATATTGGTTGCCTAGTCTGTAACATATTAAAAATGCCTACATGTTTCTCATGAGCTATACCACATTTTCTTGATGGGTGATTGTTAGTTGTAGCTATTGGTTATGTTTTGATTGTTAGGCCAAACTGAATCCATAGATAATTTTTATTCTGCCTTTTGAAAGTCCCATCTGTTGATTCAGAGCTTCTGGTAAAGACTATTTAAAATTCAAGCTAGGTAGCTAATACATTGCGCTGCTAGAAGAAATATAACCTCTTGCTGCAGAGCACATCCTGCTGGGTGTGGACGTGTGGTAATGTAATCGATGATTAAATATGTGATCCTTGATCGTCTTCCATGCAAGGGTATGCTCCAGATTTTTTTGAAGCCTTCTAGCTTATTCAGTCGCTCTAGCAAACATTCTAGTACTTGAATAAGTTGGAGTTTGGCTAAAGTTGATACCGCGCTTGGCAATCTGGTATCCCTCCAGTTTGTGTTCTTTCTGAGTTGTTTAAGAGTTGAGGTCATCATGCATGATATAGCAGAGATTGATGAACTATTGCTTCGATTTCGAAGTTTCCACCAGCAAGTTATTATGTCTATGTGGTAGAAACCAGCTTTATATATATATGGCAATTGGATCAACTAAAGGAGGACCCCGTGGTTTGAATGGCCATGATTTGATGGATGGAACATGAAAGCCTCGTGGAACAAAGTAATCATCTATTGATCCAAGGATTCATAGAAACTAGAAAGCCTACAAATAAATTTGAGGAGGAGGAAATCACTCAGCAGGGTAAAAAGGGGTCACTGTGATACTGAGGATATTTTTGTTGAGAACTTGTGATTCAAAGTTCCCATTTAGCATCTTTTAACAGGAAGTTGACGAATTTTCATCCTTAGGTTTTCCGATTCCACTGCTTTCCTTTCCATTCCTTTTGTTCTTTTTCTTTTAGCGACTTGTTACCTACCGCTATGTCCTTGGCCGACCCAAGACATGGACCACGGCACTTCGTTAAGTTAGCCTTTTACTTTGATATCGATCATTTGTTTTTTCTTTACTAGGTGGTGCTTGATACATCGTTGTGGCATGTACTTGTAGAGTTGTCCAGCTCTCAGTCATGGAAATGTTTTAGATATTGAACGTATTCTTGCATCAAAACCGAGCAAGTGTAGCAGGTTATCGAAAAGGAGGTCAAATGATGAAATCAAGAAGGACGTTGGGAGGGGACCTTAATTCTTTGGGTGAAGCTTGTGTTAATTTGGCAATAGTTCAAATCAGTCTAGACTATTGATGCATATATAAGATATTGTAGAATTGTTTGTGATTTACTGGGAGAGAAGACCTATGTGCATCTTGTGTCTTACTATCTTCTCTCGAGAATTCGATTGAGCCTCTATGATGATTGAACTTAAGAGCGTTTTCGAGAGTTCCTCTACATTTCTCCTCCTGTAGAACAGTTTGATTTTGTTCATCTGTCCTACTGGTAGAATCTTGTTAGTATCCCACTAAGCAACTCTTGTTATAGTTTGTTGATATTCTGCAGAAGTTCTCATTCCCACTTCTTAACAGTGGCAGCTAGCTTGACGGACCAGTTTGCAGTGGCTTCAATCTCTTGTTTTGCGCCGTTTATTTACCTTGCATGGGGCTCGTTGCTTATCTATCCCAATAGCAGCAGAAGGTTAGTACATCTTTACTAGCCAGTTGCCATAATATCTTTTGAGTTTTTCGCTATTTCGTTGCATTTTTCGTCACTTTGCATATTGTAGGCAAAGGTTTGCTGTGAGACAAAGTGCACAGAACTTGAAAAAAGTATATCACCAACTAGGGAAAGATCAGTCCACTGAGGATTCAGGGATTTGATTGTTTGGATTCGGAAGGTATTCGATAAGCCGGCAGTTGACAATGCACTTTCCTTTTCTTACGAATTGCCGTTTTCGCCTTCCTTCTATGATTTTGCTTTCTCTCGGTGTTTCCTTTGTTCCTTTATTTTAGGACCACTGAGTAACCCACACGCACTAACCTCACTACTTAGTCGGACGGACCTTTCGACGTTTTACTCATGTTAATGGCTTGATCTTACTGCTTTAGACTGCCTAGTGTATACTATCTCCTACGCAGGGGACCATCGGGGAACAAGCAATGGTGGGAATAGTACTGGTAATGGAAAGATGTTGAATGGTGAAGGATCCGATGCATCACCATATTCAAATTTTTTAGGATTTTGTATGGAGTCGGATTGGATATCGAATTGGTGGCAATGCCTGGTGATGGTTGCCTGTTGGAGAGAACAGTTAGTTTATTTGTAGTGTTGCTACGAACACTGCTTCGGAGAGGTCAATATGATGAATGCTAATCGTGTTGCCGTTTGTATGGAACTTTCTTTTAGGTGCACATTTGGAATAGGAGTTCAAAAACAAAGGCTATTGAAGCTCGCATAGAGGCTTTATAGGTACTCGGCCATATTATATCATATCAATTAGACCATACCTTCTGTCTAGTCTTCGAGAGTTCCGCCAAAAGAAAAAATTTGCCACCTATTGCCAGCTAATGGTTTGTGTGGATTCTAGAGACTAGTTTGGCCTGTAGATCGCCTATATTCTTGTTAGAGGTTCTTTAATCCTAAGTACAAATTCTGGATGGGAACACAATTTGAGCAATATTATAATTAATAATGTTGGTGTTAAACATATGAAGAACGTATGGGCTAATTGCCCAATAACAGGTCCAACATCATTAAATCAAGAGCCTATTATGAAAAGCCAAGTGGCACTCCGTGAATGGTTAAGTCACACATCTTTTTAGAAAGTGATAAGTATCCACCATACAAAGGGTGAATAGTATTATATAAATATCCTCATTTACTACCCACAAAGATAATCTCTCCTGGGATCAAAACTCTGTCATTTTAGTCACTAAAGTCGTTTTCGGACAAATAATGAGTTAGGCAACGGAGCCGGTGCCCGAGGATCTCACCTCGGGCCCGACTAACCGAACTTGTTATTTCTTGTCCATGCAGGTTTCCGTTTCTGGAGCAGACCTACATCGACCGATCCAGCAGATCCCCAGCCTGGGCCTAAGGAGATCATGCCCGACTTCCGAACTCGGACCCAATATTTCCGACTTTGACACAAACAGTTTGGCGTCCACCGTGGGGTCGGGTGCAATGACGCGAAGTCGTTGGAGTACCCGAGATCAGACCCAACAAGCTCGCAGCGATGACCAGCAAAAGCTGTCCCGACTCCCCGCCCCTCAAATGGGCCGAACGATGAGGCGACGGGACCTGGAGAAAGCACGGCAGTGACCGTTGAAATGTTCCATCAGCTCCGACTTCAGATGGAGGAGCGCACCACTACCATCATGAGGACAATGACCGACTTGCTGAAGGAAAAGCTGCCTCGCCCCAGGTTGGGATAGGACCTAGAGTTCAGCCCGAGTTGGTGCCCCCTCTTCTGGACCAGCACAGGACGGTACTCCAAGGCGACCTCAGGCATCACCTGAACAGACACAAGGCTCTACAGGAGGGACAAGGAGAGTCTACACACACTCATTCCCACTCAATCACCCCTGCGAAGAACCTAAGAAGTCAGCTGAACTCAAGGTCGGCCGGGTCTCGTCCCCGAGAAGAGTTGAAAAGGTTAGAGATAACTCCGAACCTCACCCTGGAGCTGAAGAAAAGGGTCGAGAAACTCTTTAAAATAATCAAAGTGACTCCTCGAGACCAGAAGCATGAAGTCGGACTGAAGATGGAGACGTCTTTCATTCCCGAGATCAACAAGGAGGTCCCATACGACAAGTTCAAAATGCCCACGACGGAATCTTATGACGGCTCTGGGACCCCTTCGATCATGTCCAGACCTTTTGGACTTCTATGAGCTTGTGCGGGGCGTCGAATGGCATTATCTGTAAGGTCTTCTCGACCTCGCTCAGGGGACCAGCTCGGGTGTTGTTCAATGGGCTCCCCTCGGGATCCATCGGATCGTTTAAGGCCCTAGCTAAGGTGTTCACTGTCAAGTTCATCAACAGCCGAAGGATCCAGTTGACCTCTGAACACCTCTATGAGGTGAAGCAAAGATCGGGTGAAAGCCTGAGAAGCAATGTTCAGAGGTTCAACTCAAAGGTTGTGCATATCGAGAAGGCAGAAGACTCAGACATCTGTCGAGCCCTAGTCCGAGATTGGAGAACAGGAGCTTGGCAAATGACCTGAGTTTGAAATGCCCCTGGACGTACACCACCCTGCTGGCCAAAATCAACCAACACGTATCTGCAGAACCCGAGATGGCTGTCCAAGACCGCTTCCAACGCCTGACAAAAGGAGAGTCCAACTCGGGAGATCAGGGCTCTGTCCATTCCCGACTTGGAGAAAGGATGCCCTCCTCGGGTCAGGAAGGGAAGAAGGAGAAGAAAGGGAAGAAGGGTTTAATATCCCTGGCATACACCGTTCAATGCTCCCCGAGCCGAAGTACTCATGGCAGCTCGGGAAGAGAATCTCCTCCAGATGGACCCGGAAAAGCAGCGGTCCCGAGAAGGAAACCGAGACACCTCCCATTACTGCCTGTATCATAAAGATCACTGACACGATACGGAAGAGTGTCGTCACCTCAGGGACGCCATACAAGAGTTGACCAGGAAGTGAGTCCAGAAAAATTTTGTGGCGGACCAGTCCCGACTTCGGGAAAGGACGTCACAAAGACCTCGAGAAAGGATCCGTTCTCCACAGCGCAAGAAGGACGGACCAAGACAAAGACCGAGGATCAACGTCATCTCGAGAGGATTCATTCCTTCTCCGTCTGTGCACCACCGTGTCCTTTCCGAGCTCAGTATCTCCGCGGGCTCGGGGCACACGAGCAAAAGACACAGGGAGGACCCCGAAGTCAGTTTTCACCAGGAGGACGGGTCAGGGATCAATTTCCGTGGACAGTGGCTCCTCTGTCGATGTCCTATACTACTCCACGTTCAAGAAGATGGGCCTAGAGGACAAGGACCTGAAACCTTCCAAAACTCCCTTGGTCGGATTCACCGGGAACTCCGTGTTTCCTAAATGGTATGTATCCCTCCTGGTAGTCCTTGGGGACGAAGATACCCAAAGAACAGTGATCCGTGAGCGTTATGCCGTCACGGACTCGGTCCGTGACAAGGCTAAACAAACCGAATGGGTTTTAGGGGTACAAAAGTCAAGGAACTATAAACAGTAATCGAATTCATAGTTTACAGTCCCAAATACCTGTTTAGTTACAACATTAAAGCGGAAGCTATGCAGATCGTTTATTACATTTAAACGTTATAGACATCTGATCTGCCGTAATATCCAAAGTACATGGATTCATCTATATACAAGCAAGCTCTTTCTAAGAGCCTTCAGGTGTGGCTGGGGGTGTACCTATAATTGAAAAACATAATCGTGAGCTAATGAAACTCAGCAACCTCAGGTGTATGAATCCCAATTACAGAGAACTTTCGCTAACGGCCGAAAGTCCCTAAAACATTTTATATATATATAAGAAAATTTGGGCGCCATATCATACAACATCGTTTCTCATTTCTTTATATGGCTTTGTATCGCTTTTAAGAGTCATTCCTTTCTCTTACAATTAATTAGGATTCATGACTCGACTCAGAAGCGACGACTGCAAGGATTTGACCGACTCAAAGTACAGAGATAAGATAAAGTGTCAATCATCAGTCGGGCTACCCAATAGATTCTATTTTCGCACCTGCCTACTCTGTACGTCGCCTTACATCTGTTGTGCGCATTCAATGAGGTATTGTTTGCCTGCATTGAGATAATTTGGGCCTTTCTGCAGAGAGCAGCCCGTGGCCCCGCCATAACGGCGTAGAAGCCGCTGCATGCATGCAAAGAGGATGGGGGATGCCCATCGCTCCTTACCTAGTTCTCACCCGTGACGATGACTTAGAGCATAACACAGGAGTGCAATGACTCAAACCCAAGCCACCAAGGCTATTCATAGAAACACAAAATGGATCGAAGAAGAGACACCATGTTCGACCTTCTCAATAATTTCAAGAAAAACGACCGACGATCCAACGGAACCACAAGGGATGTCAATGGATAGTGAGGCGATATTTCTTATTCGTTTGCTTTTCGTTAGTTCACATGGATAGTGAGACCATGCTCCATATCCCCCGTTCCCTTTTTATTAACATTTAGCAGTTGTTTTCATTTTATTTTTCGTGAGGCTATATACATTATAAGGGTGTATTCTAGTTCGTTTCAACCCCAAATACCCCAGCACATGTCAAACGTGATCGCTAATGCACGTTTGAAGATATATTTCCATTCGTAGGTGGTATATATCTCAAATACGCATTTAGGTTTAAGGTTCGGGGCACGAAAATGGTGTAGGCAAATCCCAATTTTCCCCTCGTCGTGGCCGCGACCCAGGATGATAGCTGGCGCGACTGTTCACTGCCCAGAACCTGCAGGAAACCTCTCTGCCCGTCACCGGATCCGTCGATTCATACCACAACGCATCCAAACTGTTATATACACATCAAACACAGCATAAACACATCGCAAACATGCACGCACGCATTTGAATCGTGTGAACGAATAAAAGAGGTGTCTTTGACAAGTGAGGTTACCTCGAATGCGTTTGATTTCCTTAAGCACACGATCACACGAACGGATCCTTTGATGTTCTCTGGACGAGCTGCCGATGCTGATTCTCTCCTCCGGTTATTGCTGTTGTCCTTCATTCGTGTTGCCGTCGTGATGATGAAGAAGACGATGGTGGTGTAGGCGTGGTGCTGAGACGATGAAGATGATGATGCTTGATGAGTTGAATGATGTTGAAGACGATGGTACGTTGGCGGCTGAAATATTGATGTTGGTGGCTGCTGGTATGGTGGTGGCAGGTGATGGAAGGATCGAAGTGGCAGTGGATGTGTACGGGAGTGGAGTGGGAGAAGTCGAGGTGGGTGAGGGTGAGTGTGTTTAATCCAACGTTTCGTCCCACGATACGTCTCGTTCAGTCCATTATTCACTCAAATTTCATAATATTAATCCATGAAAAATCTATTTGCATCGATAGATTTATCCCGTGTATGAAAATATGACCTTCCGAGTCATAACCCATTATTTATGGGATTAAAATCGATAGTCCTTACGCGCACCGTTTATAACGTTATAACATTGTAACGTTATTCGTTCGTAACGTTTGTTGGCTCATTCAACTAATCATCCCAAGATAATCGATCGTCATATTTGATTTAATTAATCAAATATTTTCTTAGATTTCAATATATAACCTTTTAGCACGATTTATTTTAAAATCGTAACGTTATATATATTCATCTCAAAACTCCCAAAATTCTCGGGTATTACAGGGCAGGAAACCTTTCCTCTGTACCTCGACCCCAGGGACCGAGTTGAAGGCCCAGAACCGCTGGAGGCAGTGGATATCATCCCCCTAGAGGAAAGTAACATGGGACGAACTCTTGCATCGGGGCCGAGTTGAAGGAACTGGCCCGAGGAGAGTTGATCCAGTTCCTAAGAAGCAACTCGGACGTTTTCGCCTGAAGACCTGAGGACATGTCTGGGATCGACCCAAACATCACAGTGCACCGGCTCTCGATCGACCCTAAGGCCCGAACTGTCAAACAAAAGAAAAGAAGCTTCGCACTCGAGAGGAATCAGGCCATTGCCGAGGAGGTGAGCAAACTCCTCGGCGTCGACTTCATCAGGGGGGTCTCGTACCCCGATTAGTTGGCAAATGTGGTCATGGTGAAGAAAGCAAATGGGAAGTGGAGGATGTGCGTCGATTTCACCGACCTCAACAAGACCTGCCCAAAAGACTGCTATCCTCTGTCCCGAATTGACCAATTGGTGGACGTCACCAATTATCCTTTATGGACGCGTTCTCTGGCTACAATCATATCCAAATGGCACTCAAAGACAGGATCAAAACTTCCTTCATCACTGAGGGAGGGACCTATTGCTACAGGGTCATACCGTTCAGACTCAAGAACGAAGGGGCTACCTACCAGAGATTGGCAAATGAGGCCTTCAAACCGCTGCTGTGAAAAACGATGGAAGTGTATGTGGACGACATGCTGGTCAAGTCCCTAAAGTCAAGAACCCACACTTCCGACATGGGGAAGACGTTCCAGGTCCTCAGGAACTTGGACATACGCCTCAACCCGACGAAGTGTACCTTTGGAGTGAAGTCTGGAAAGTTCCTGGGGTACATGATCACAAGTCAGGGCATTGAGGCCAACTCGGCAAAGGTCCAAGCCATCCTGGACATGCAACCCCCACGCACCAAGAAGGAAGTCCAGAAGCTGACAGGGAGCCTAACAACTCTCGGGAGATTTATCTCCCTAGGCTCGGAAAGGACCTTACTCTTCTTTAAAGCGCTGAGAGGTGCCAACTCGGGACTGGAATGGACCCTGACTTGCCAAAAGGCCTTCGAAGAGCTCAAGAGTTACAATGAGGAAATGCCCCTCCTATCAAAACCAAAGGTCAGGGAAGAGCTACTGGTCTACCTTGTCGCTTCAGACGACGCCATCTTGGTAGTCTTGCTCAGAGAGAAAGGGAGCAAACAAATACCAATCTATTCTATAAGCAAGGTGTTACATGTTGCTGAGACTAGGTACCCCCAGATAAAAAACCTGGCCCTAGCACGAGTGAGTGCGTCAAGGAAGTTTCGCCCCTACTTTCAGGCACACCCCACTTTAATAGTGATCGATCAGCCTTTAAGGCAAGTCTTGTACAAACCTGAACTATCCGTAAGATTAATCAAATTGTCGGTCAAGTTGAGTGAGTATGATTTGTGTTACAAGTCAAGAACTGCAATCAAGGCACAAGCCTTGGCCGACTTCCTAGTGTAGTGTAGATTTTCTCAAGACCGAGTTGAGGAAGACAAGCCATGGAAGATCTACACTGATAGATCATCAAACACAAGGGGGGCAGGACCAGGGGTATTCCTGATCACTCCCACGAGATGGGAGTTACCTTGCGCAATTGAACTCCAGTTCATCGCCATCAACAACTCGGCGGAATACGAAGCTCTCATCTCGGGACTTCAGCTGGTCAGACGTCTGGGCGCCTCGGTAGTGGAAGCCTATACTGACTCTAAGCACATGGCCGAACAAATGAATGGCCTATGCAAAGTCGGGGAGGACATGAAAGGGTACTAGGAAGCAGCTCAGAGACTAGCTCAAGAACTTCCTACACTCCACGTGCAGCAAATTCCCAGGGGGGCAAATATGATGGCCGATCGTCTTAGCCGTTGTGCCCAAATAGGAGAAAAGCCAAGCAAGCTCAGGTACTACACCGAGATTGTTGTTGCCCCTAGGTCAGAACCATCCCTAAGGACGGAGACGCTCCCCTTAGACGTAAGCCCATCTTTGATGGATGACATCCGGGCTTACATCCTCCACGGTACCCTTCCCGAGGACCCGAAGGCTGCCCTCAAAGTCAGACGAAAGGCTCCCGAGTTCGCAATGATGGGTGGCGACCTATACAAGAGAGCGTACTCTACCCCTCTTCTCAAGTGCATGGCCAGAGAAGAAGGCTAGGACATACTGGCCGAGTTACATGGAGGAGACTGTGGGAACCACCATGGAAGCCGAACCCTAGCTCACAAATGCCTAAGGCAAGGGTACTACTGGCCAACTATGCGCCCAGACTCTGCCGAGCTCGTGGAGCACTGCGACCGATTTCAACGAACCGCCGACCTCATCCAGGCCCCCGCCTCCAAGCTCGCTATAATAGAAGCTCCGTGGCTATTTGAACAGTGGGGAATCAACATCTTGGGACCTTTTCCCCTGGCAACGAGACAGAGGAAATTTATAATTGTGCCTGTGCAATACTTCACGAAGTGGGCCGAAGCCGAGGCGGTGTCCAAGATAACGTACTGAGCAGCAGCAGACTTCGTTTGGAGGTCGGTAGTTTGCCGGTTCGGGGTGCCCCGAGTAGTTTTAATCTCAGACTACGAAACCCAGTTCACGGGCAAGAGCTTCGCAGAGTTCTGTTCAAAGCACGAATCGTGCAGAGGTTTGCCTCAGTCAAACACCCATAATCCAATGGCCAGGTTGAGGCCGTCAACAAAGAAATAAAGAAGGCTACGTCCAGAAGATTAACCGAAGTGAAAGGAAGATGGATCGAGGAACTCCCGGGAGCCTTATTGGCGTACAAAACGACCCTAAAAAGATCCACGGGAGAATCCAAATATGCCTTAGCCTTGAGGATAGAAACGGTGGTCCCGGTCGAGATCGAGCATCCGAGCCCAAGGGCGATGGGTTTTCTATCTGAAAGAAACCCGCACCTAATAAGGGAAGAGCTCGACCTCATAGGAGAGAAAAGGGAAGCCGCACTGATCAAATCCCGAGCTTACCAACAAAAGGTTTCTCGGTACTTCAACAAAGTCGGGAATGGCTATGAAGAAGCCCAGAAAGCCAACAGAATGACTAAAACGAACCCAAGTCGGGAAGCCTATAATGTCAGGATTTGACTATGAAGAAGTCATGTAACCCGACTTGTAACTTACAATCTTTTTGGTTCAATAAAGTCAAGTCGGTACTTGGTGGTTTGTCCTGCAACAGTGCTAAAAGTTCAACAAAACTTAGCGGCAGGAATGAAAGGCACACCAAGTCGGGAAAAAGCCAGTTCCTTGATTGAAAAGTATAAGAGGGTCGGACACCGTGACAGACCCCCGAAATCAGAGTTCCTAAATTAAAGCAAAGGGTAGAAAGGGTCGGACCTCGGATAGACCCCGAGGGCCTAAGTTTCTAAACTTCAAGCTTTAGTAAGTTCTGCTCAGGCGGCCCCGAGGCGCCGGCTTCGTCTTCATTGGAGGAGATTTCAATCGTCTCTCTCTTTGTCTCGATAGCTTACTAGGCCTGCTCCTCCTCCTCCATGAAGGCGCGCCCTTTCTCCACCTATCGGCTCAGGCAAGAGATGAACTCGGTAAAGGGGAGCTCGAAGAAGAGCTTCTTCTTCCCCGAAGCTACGAGGTTGGCCCCCTCAAAGTCGAAAATCTCCTTGAAGGCCATCTCACAGCCTAAGTTGAAGTCCTTCTCGGAACACGTGGCCTTGATCTCCTCCTTTTGAGCACAGAAGCCGAACTTGGCTGACTTCAGCATCTCGTCAAGGTCGTGGTATCCTTTGTTTAGCTCCGCCACCTTCACCTCGAGGCCCTTGATGTCTTCGTCTCGTTTAGAAAGGGCGGTCGTCAGCTCCTTGATGGTCTTCTCCTGACCGACCATCCTCAGCTGGGCAGCAGCAAGTAGGGACTCAACCTCTTCCTTCGCTGACATAGAGGCTCGGAGCTCAGCCCTCATCTGGTTGGCCGTCTTAGCGGACGCCTCCCGGTAGTGGGCCAACTCGCTGCATTGGGATACCTCCTACAAAGATCGACAAGCCCAAATCAATACTAAGGAGGTTGGGAATCAATACTCAGCAACTCGGAAAAGAAAAAAAAGGAACAAAAACAAGACACTTACCTAAAAAAGGTCATTGTACGTCTGCCGGGCAAAATCCACCCGACCCTGTTTGCCATACTCCTTCCTATCCTTGGGGAGGATCTTTATAAGCACGGCCTTCCGAGCGTTGAAGTCGGGAGCATGGCAGAATATCCCTGGCAAGCAGTACCAATGACGGTAGCAACGCGCAGGGGGAAAGGAGGTGGTGTCAATGATCCCTCCGAGGGGCTCGATGGAGGCCGTCTTGGCCACCATCATCTGGTAGATCTCCGCCTCGGACATGTCGATCACCGACACCAAAGTACCGTCGGTGGGAGGTCGGGAGTTTAACGGAGGCACCTCGAGAGCCTCCTCGGATGGTTCCCGAGCTCCCTCCTGAGCCGAGGACTCGCCCATAGGGAGAGATGGTCCCTTCCCTTCGCTCCTGAACTTGGTCTGCTCCCGAACTCGGTCTTCTCCGACGAACTCGGGATCTTTTCACTTTCCCTAGTCTTTTAAGGTAACGATGAATTCTCGAACCACTAGTGAGGACTCCGAGGAGCGTGTTCCCTTGTATAGGATATCTAGGTTTAGGAGAGTTCACTAGGACATGGATGATTCCAACTTGGAAACCCCGTCAACCCTAGGAAGAGGGGCGTCTTCGCCTTCTTCGAATACGAAGGGGGCGAAGTCCCGATCTGGGGGAGTTGAGTCATCGTCTCCCTCTGAGGACGAGGCTATTCTCATAAGGGCAACGATTTCTAGGACTGATCCCGAGCCGGTTCGTGAAGTTGGTCGGTCCTTCTGAGCCGATTTCTGAAGTCGGTCCTTCAAGGCCTGTCCCTAAGCGAAGTCGAGCAGACCCTAGGCATCCTAACTAGTGTGCCACCTCCCATACCGTCACCTCGGCCCTTCTCCTCTCTGATGCCTACCGAGTTGGGGGACTCTTCGAGTTCTTCCTCCCTCGGAGGAAGCATAGAATCCTTTCTTCTTTTGACTCTGAGTTCCTCCCCTTCTATACAGACACTGTGGATGGGGGGTTTCGGTTCCCCATCCATCCCTTCATAGAGTTGGTCTTCCGCTTCATGGGATTCCTTCCTTTCCAGTTCACACCCAATGTGGTGTGGCATATCACCACCTTTTACCTCGCTGCCCTCAAGGTCGGAGTCCCCAAGTCGGCAATTTCTCCTCGATTCATCTTCAACTATTTCCACATTAGTCAAAATAGGACCGGATGGTTGAGCTTGGCCTCCTTCCCCTACATTAAGCTTGTGAAGAAAATTCCTGATGAGCATAAGGGGTGGAAGTCCAGGTTCCTCCTGGCAAATCGCAAGGACGGACGTGCCTGGTCCTTCCAGAGTCGATGGGTTGATAACTCGAACATCAAGGCCTTGAAGAGGCCCGAGATGAATAACACCGAGACGGAGGCCTACAACCTCCTGGTGGAATGGAAGAAGACCCTAGAGGGGAAGGAGATGTTCCTCTGCGAGGACATTCTAACAGAGGAGGAGCTGGTGAACCACGACTTCGGTGGGTCCCAACTTTGCTGTCCTTCTTTTCTTTCTTCTAGACTCGGGGCGATTACTGACTGACTTCCAACCTTTTTCGTTTTGCATCTCTAGAGGAGATGGTTTCAATTGCTGAGTTGAAAGCCAAAAGGGCGGCCAAGCGCCCAGCTCCTTTTGCTGCTGAGCCGGAGGCCCGAGTTGAGGAGGCTCGAGTTGATGATGCCCGAGCTAAGTTGTAGGAGCTGTTGCTAGTCCGAGGGCCAAAAGCTTTAAGAGGAAGATGCAAAGGTCCTTGGTGGGGGACGTTGACACATCAACTAGGGATCCGGGCATTGATTGATGGGACGCTTCAATTTCGTCATTATGACGCCGTCATCAATACTACCGTTCCCAATGTGACGTTTGGAGTTCTGCCATCATTGATAACTACAAGTTCCAACATCGATTGGGATTCAACCTTATCCATTCCCAAATGGATAAGGCTTAACTCTGTCGAACCTTCAGCCTTATCTGCTCTCAAAGAAACAAGGCTCAACTCGGTCAAATCCTCGAGGAATGCCAAGTCAGTCAACCAAGCCCCCGAACTAAAGGCCGAAGGTCCAAAAGGTCATAAGGGATCATAGGTCCCAAGGCCAACACCCCAATCTCATTGAGCTCTCGACCTGGACTCTCCAACTCGGGACCGGTGGGGCAAGTATTGATGCCAAACATATGAAGAACCTATGGGCTAATGGCCCAATATCATTAAGCGAAGAGCCTATTAGGAAAGGCCAAGTGGCACTCCGTGGATGATTAAATCACACACCTTCTAAGGAGATGACAAGTGTCCACCATGCAAAGGGTGAATAGTATCCTATAAATACCCTCATTTACTACCCATAAAGGTAATCTCTCCTGAGACCAAAACTCTGTAATTTCAGTCACTAAAGCCGTTTTCGGACAAGTACTGACTTAGGCATCGGAGCCGGTCCTCGAGGATCTCACCTCGGGCCCGACTAACCAAACTTGTTGTTTCTGGTCCGTGCAAGTTTTCGAATCTGGAACAGGTCCAAATCGATCGATCCAGCAGACACCCATCCTACGCCCAAGGAGCTCATGCCCGACTTCTGAACTCGGGCCCAATATTCCTGACTTCGGCACAAAGAAATAATATATCCACAAATATAATATAAGTTTTCAATATACGTCATAAAGATAAGATTTGTGTTCGGTAGATATGATATATTTTAATTGTATAATTATACCTTATTATCGTAAGCCTAATCTTTTATAAATACTAGCCTAGAGACAGAGACTTTGATATTCCAAATTAAATATCTTGGGTGTTATATTTCAAGCCTAAGATTTTCTCTCAAGTGCTCTCAACAATTTTGAAACATAACACTCACCCTACCCCCTGTCGCCACTCATATCACACCACCAACTATAATCGCAGCCGTTGCTGCTGCTCTGCTTGCTCCCCTATGTGAAACTCCTCCACTGGCTCGATGATGAAGTACAGCAGATTGAGGCTAGGCCTTCGACGCCACGGTGGTTCGATCCTCTTCCTCTATCAATCGGCGTAGCGGGTTGAGGGTCGTCGTTATAGAACTGGTCATCGTCTTCCACAGTGTAAACCTAGCCGCCGTCGTCGTCAAGAGCAAATTCTTGGGCAAACTCAACGTGTAAGCAACGGGTCTACCCTTCGAGCCGAACCGAACCACATACTCAACAAGAGGGCCAAACTGGTGACGTCCGACCTCTCTTCGGCATGGTTTGAGTACTAAATCTGTGACGTCCAACGAACCACGACCTCGTGAGTAGACGATTTTGCTCAATACTAGATCTGTTCTCCGGTGAAGGTCTCTGGGTTTTGTGAAGAGTAGGGTGAGTGCTAAGAGTCCGACGTTGAATCAGTTGCATCTCACTTGAGTGAGTTGCAATTTGGTGGTATCAGGTACGATTGTTCTAATCTCTTGTGCTCAATTTTCATTGATTGCAAAAACTGATAGAACAATCATGAACAAAAATAACATTCCTTGAGATGCCTATATTAGATAACTTTAATGGATCACAATTCAATAATCGGAAGTGAAAGACTCAATTTGGTCTAAAGTATTTAGATGTGTTCTACACTGTATTGAGTACTTTTGAGGAGACCACCGAAGATGTTGATTAGTTTCGATGGACAAAGAATGAAGATTTTTGCAAGGACTACTTGTTTAATTTCATGTTCGATAGACTTGCAAAGATCTATAGCAAGTTCAATGCTGCTGAAGAAATATAGGGCAAGCTTGATGCTCAGTTTAAGAAGAAGAAGGCACTCTCTAAACCACATCTGGTTGATAAATTTATGGACATGAAGTTTGATGACAATAGAGAGATACTTTCTCAAGTCACAAATCTTTAGAATCTGAGAATGAAGCTTAAAATTGATGACATTGATGTCTGTGATGCATTTGGCTATCATTCAAGACTGAGATGTGCCGAAAGACTGAGATGTGCCGAAAGAAAGCTCAAATAAGAGCTATAATTTATAAGTTACCTGCATCATGGCTGTCTTTCAAGACTGAGATGTGTCGAAAGAAAGCTCAAATAGGGCCAGATGATCTCAAGCGATTCATTAGAATCGAAGATGAGAATCGAACTAGAAGCAACTTGGAGTTAGTCAACAATCAGATCTCTGTTGCTAATACTGTGACATCTTCCAAAAAGCATTCTAGAGTGCAATCCAAGCCAACTAAAGATGAGCCCAAGCATATAGCTATCAAGAAAACTATTGCTAAGTTTCGAGACAAGTGTCACAATTATGGCAAGTGAGGCCATCTACAGAGTGAGTGCAGACTTTCGAAGAAGAACAAGCCCGAAAAGCCTAGCACATCTAAGAAGAAAGTCAACATGATGGTTAATAAAGCTGAGCCTGTCGGTTTCATTGTTATGATTTGGAATGGTAACACTTCTGACTGGTGGCTAGACTCTGGAGCTAATTGCCATGTTTGCAATGATAAAAGAATGCTGAAGAAAAAGACTGATGCATCCGAGATGGTGATCGTGACAAATGGAGCGTCAGCTAGAGTGACGCATAGAGAAACTGCTGAACTTACTCTATCCTCTGGTAAGATTCTAACTTTAAAACATGTTAAAGTAGTTTCTGAATCTGAAAATAATCTAATTTCTATTAGTTTGCTTTGCAATACTGGCATGTGTGTTTCTTTTCAAGGTGGTAGAGTAAGCATGTTTGTTAATACTTATTATTTTGGTTGCGCTTACTTAGTTAATGATATGTATCATTTGAACTTAGAACATGACATAGTTAACCAAGTAAGTTCTAATGTAATTGATCCTATAACATTACATCATAGGTTGGGACATGTAAACTACAGAAAAATGGTTAAACTGGCTAAGACTCATAATATTCCATTAGACTTCACGGTAAGATTTAACATATGTGAAGTGTGTGCACAAACAAAAATTACTAGAAAATCTTTTGGTTCGGTTTCTAGAAACATACAACTTCTTAATTTAATACATTCCGATATTTGTGACTTTAAAAGTCATGTGACAAGGGGTGGATGGAAGTATTTAATCACGTTGATAATTTCTCAAGATATTGTCATATTTATTTGTTAAAATCTAAGGACGAAGCATTTGAGAAATTCAAAATCTTTAAAAATAGAGTTGAAAATCAACTTAATTTGAGGATTAAAAGGCTTAGAAGTGATAGAAGAGGAGAGTATAAATCAACTGAGTTCAAGAAATTCTGCGACTCCCATGACATAATCCTTGAAACTACAGATCCTTACTCACCCCAATCAAATGGTATTGTCGAAAGAAAGAATAGGACGTTAACAAAAATGTTAAACTCTATGTTGTTGACAGCCGACATGCATTTATATTGGAGGGAAGCAGTTAAAACTGCAAATCACATTCTAAATAAGTTGTCGCACTCAAAGTTGGACTTGACTCCTTATGAGATATGGCACAAACATCCATGTAGGTATGATACTCTCAAGACTTGGGGCTGTATCGCTTATGTAAGGATATCAGACCCTAGGAGGCCTAAGGTGGGAACTAGAACTAACACATGCGTGTATTTGGGAGGTGCAGAAGATAGTGCTGTCAATCGATTTCTTGATCTATCAACCAATCAGGTGATAGAATCTCGTGACACAGTATTCTTTGAGAACACGTTTCTCAAAGGTAAGGGTATGACCTTACTAGGTCAAAGTGAGATGGTTCCAAAGTCTCCAACAACATCTGAACTAATCTGTTCTGATACTAAACACATAGTGATTCCTGAATTAGTCCTACATAGAGAATCTAAAAGAGAGCGAATACCTAAGAGTTTCGGTGAGGATTTAATGACTTACCATGTGGAGGAGGGTCCATCATCCTATAAGGAAGGGATGAGATCTTGTGACTCATTGTTATGGGCAGAAGCCATTGAGGATGAAATGAATTCTCTACTCCAAAACCAAACATGGAAGGTAGTTAATTTACCAAAAGGGACTAAGGCTGTAGGGTGCAAGTGGGTCTTGAAGAAGAAACTTAATCCTGATAGATCGGTGGTCAAGTATAAAGCATGTTTAGTAGTTAAAGGCTTCGCTCAAGTAATTAGGGATAGATTACTTTGATATCTACTCATCGGTCTGTCATATGACTACGATAAGGATTCTTCTTGTCTTAGCGTCTATTGAGCGCTATGTGATATATCAAATGGATGTAAAAATAGCCTTTTAAAATGGAGAGCTTACGGAAGAGATCTACATGAATCAACATAAGGGGTTTGTCATGAAAGGTTAAGAAAAAAAGGTTTGTAAGTTAAATAAATCTCTATATGGTCTAAAACAAGCACCACAGTTATAGCACAAAAAGTTTGATAAAATGATAAAGAGATGTGGTTTTAAGTCAAGTGACTCTGACAAATGCCTCTATTATCGTTTCAATGCAAACAAGGTAGCCCTAGTGTGCTTGTATTTGGATGACATGTTTATTCTTGGTTCCGATCTCACAGTGGTTAGAGACTTCAACAAAACCTTAATGAAAGAATTTGACATAAAAGATATGGGTGTTGTAGCCACTATAATTAGAATGAAAGTAAGCTTTGGAGGGCAAGGATTGATTACCCTTAACCAAACTCACTTCATTGAAAAGCTACTCTCAAAGTGGGGATACAGTGAATCTAAATCGTTTGAGACACTATATGACTATAATAAACGATTGACACTTAATGATGATGTAACCGTAAATCAACTAGAGTATTTTAGATTGATTTATAGTCTCATGTATTTGATGACTTGCACTGGATCTAATATAGCCTACACGGTAGGCATATTAGCTAGATTTACTAGTAATCCGGGAAAATCCCATTGGGATGTCCTGTCGAGGCTGATGAGATACCTAAGCGATACTCAAAGTTATGTCCTAATTTATAGAGGCTATCCTTTAATTGTGGAAGGACATTCTGATGCATTTTGGTGCTCAGAAGTTGGTGATAGCAAGTTGACTAGTGGATATGTTTTCACACTAGGTGAAGCTGCTATAGTTTGGAAGTCAAAGAAGCAAACATGTATTGCTTTGTCATTTATGGAATCAGAATTGTATGTTCTACCTTCATCCGCTAATGAAGCAAAATGGATAAGAGATCTGATCCTGGACATTCCAATGAGACAGGTTAAGGTTATAACCTTATCTATATTTTGTGATAATCAAGATGTAAAGACGATAGTCAATAATTCACTCTTTAATGATAAGAGGAGGAATATTAGAGTAAAACAGATAATACTGAATTATCTAATTGAACATAAAATTATCACTTTGATTTATGTGAAATCAAAAGATACTATGGCAGATATCCTTACTAAAGGATTGACAAAGGACCACACAATTAAAACTATGGAGGAGAAAGACTACATAGATAAGTCTTATATCACCAATGTAGTTTTGAATTGTCAGGATCTCATCTTGCCTACATAAGCATTCGAATCAATTTGAGTATACTTGATAGCTTAGTGTTAGTGTTGTGTATGAAATTCTGTGAAATCATTTCAAACTTGATGATGTAGCGAATTCCATACAAGACATGACCATTGCGTTATTCTAAATGGATACGAGAATTGATTGATATGTTTTCTCCGATGGTATGATGTCTTAGTATCATTCCAAACTTGATGATATGTACCTTACAATATGAATATCATTCCAAACTTGATGATAGTTCATTAATAGGTATGGTGCATTGACATCTTACCATTGCAAATGAAACATGGATTGGTTCTTGATACAAGAAACCAATAGTTCAAGTTCTTTGATAAGAAACTTGATGATAATGTTTATCGTAATTTTATAGATCTTTTTTGCATGGGTAATTATACTAAGCTCTTATTGTTTGAGTTAGATATTTTATGGGTTTAAGTACTAAGTTCTTATTATTAAAACTAGATACTTTATTATGTATTGTGCTAAGTTTATATTGTTAGAACTAGACATTTTATCTGTAATTTAATGATTGAATTCATTATTAATGAAATTCAGATGTTTCAAGTTACAGATGATGGCGAGAATGGAGGAGTTGAAAGACTCAACTTGGATCTTGATGATGATGACCTACTCGATGAGTAGAGGCAGTTTGAATGGAGGAGTTATCATATTTTATTTCGTGCAATAGATAGTTCACTCATATTTTAAAACTTTCTTTATTTTGTATGAGTTTAGTTTTGTCTAGAACTCTTTGGATAAATTTAACTTCGTCTAAAACTCTTTACCTGTATTGGAGTTTCTATTTACTTTCGATTTAGTTGAATTTTCATGTTTTTCTATTAAAGGTGCATGATTCCTTTTATTGTTATGAACTTGTATGCTGGATTTATCTGTTAGAGTTGTATATATTAAAAAACTTAAAAGGAGATTGTTGAGGAATATTATAATTAATAATATATACTTAAATATAAGTTTTCAATATACGTCATAAAGATAATATTTATTGTCGATAGATAGATATTTTAATTGTATAATTATATCATATTATCGTAAGCCTAATCTTCTATAAACATTAGTCTGAAAATAGCGATCTTAGTATTACAAATTAAAGACCTTGAATGTTAGATTTGAAATTTAGGATTTTCTCCCAAATGCTCTCAACAATACCCTCTCTGTAGATAAGGATATTTCTAATCTTCATCTCTGGGTTCTCAGCGTAAGCCTTGGTTGTTGGATATTCGGCAAATTCACACAAAGAAGCCAGTTCGGAATTGACCCACCAGTCTCTGAGTCCCCTTTGCGCATGAGACTTGATGTTCAAAAGCTTGTGGTACTACCCTTACTAGTACACTACTAGTCTCCTGCCATCACAAGCCCACTTCTTTGTAAAGAGAGAAACCATTTTGTACCTTGTAGTGCCTTTGTTCTTTTACTTTCATGATTTCTTCCTCTTTGGACCTCTTGAAATTATCAAAAGAAAGAAAAAAGTTTCTGTGCAATTTTTTGATGATTGTCAGTGCTGTTAGGTCTATAAAGTTTTTACAGTGTGTTGTACTTGCATTTACAGTTCAAGGAGTGCAAGTCTTTTGGGTAATTTTATACATGATGATGATCGACAGTCTTTTGACCTCAGTGTGTGTGACATGTGACATGTGACTTGTGCTTTCGACCATTGTTGGGTGCTTGTGAAAGTTGGGAATTTGGATGTTCTGATGAAACCATCAATCAAGTCCATGTTGATAACGGACATCATCAAGTGTGTCTGATGATGTGATCAGGTGGTGGGTGTTATGTTCCTCATCGTTGAGCCTTTTTGGTATTAGATTGTTGTGATGGTCATGGGGCATTGAATATCTGGATTTGGTTCATATTCCATTATCACTGTTATATTGGGTATTTGCATGTTCTGATGGTCTACTGCTATTGGGTTTCTTACATCGAGTGCCGACTGTGTCTTGTCGTCAATCATCAACGATCACTGATGGATGATAAATTGTGATAGGGCAAAGTGGAAAGTTCACTGCTATTTGTTCCATATTTGTTTCCGCCTTTTAGTTGGCATCTTTGAAGAATGTTTTTCTTTGTATGCATTGTCATTTTCATGGTACTATCAATTAAACCTACCCCAATGAAGCACCCAAAATTATAATTGTACTACGTATGAAATTCATCATGAATACAGACGGAGCAACATCACCTGCTGGCTGCTGTCAAAACCCCCTGTTGTACCGTGTTGTGGCAAAGTTGTGTGGGTTTTTTTTTTTTTTCCTTTTTTTGGTAAGGAGAGATTACCTGTTTTTGGTGTACAGTACCTAATGATCACAGTAGATGATCCGGATCCAATACAAACTGATCTTGTATCGTACTTCATGAACTTCGTAAAGGAACCCTTAAAAATAAACTATGGCTTTTCTTAATTGTATTTTTCCTCAAATTCTATCACAAGAGTCATGATATATTTCAAGGGCATTAAGATGTAATGATCCTACAATATGAAAGCATTAGTATCAGGAAATATGGCATAGTGAACGACTATTCAACCAAAAAGATGCTACAAGTTTTGACAAGGTGATATCAAGAATATAATAATCTAAAACCTTGTTTACTAGGATATTGAAAACAGTTGCTCTATTATTCGCAACAAAAAAAGATTATCTATGTTTCGTATTTTGTAGATCATGTTTTGTTTTTTTTACTGTATTACCTGGATTGTCGTTATACTATAATATGGAAACCCTGGTCAATTTGTTTTGTGCTTTGATCGTAGTGGAGTTGTATTTGGTCAGATAGCGACACTGGTGAGTCGATGGTATTTTGCATGTCGCCATCTCTTCACGGGTCTGCACTATTCGATCACCCCATTTCATTGGATTCTTTTTCTCAAGACTTCTTTCACGGATTTATCTCTTTGCATGTGCTAGAAATTTGAACATGGAATATTTCTTTTTAAACTGCACTTGAATCGTTCAACTCTGATCCAAAACCTAATGGATATAACTATTGTTATTGTTCATTTCTAGATTGATCCGGAAAAAGAGAAAAAACTTTCTCAGCATCCGTTTCTGCCTTCACAAAACTTATTCAAGGGGAATCAAGTTTTTAACAACTGGAACCTTCTGACGTCATCAGTAAACAATTGGTATTATATATGTATATACCACCGGGCCACTGCAGCAGTCAATATAATTGTTGTAAATCATACTCAGTCTCAGCCTACATTTTCTAATAAGGGTAAACTGATTGCCTTGTAATACAAACACTTTACCGTTTATAATTAGTTGTAGTTCTTATAGAAATATACCCTAGCCCTTAAATGAGTTAATTACTTATGAGCAATGGACTATCTCTTACATACAAGCTTGTACTTCTTGGGCGAGGTGTTCTGGGTGTTCAGAAGGATATTAACATGGGAAGGATGTTAACATGGGAGCTTGTACTTGTTCACATGGGGTTGTATCTTTCGTTATCTTCTATCGATCTTTGAATCGATTGAGAACTATGGTTTCCCCATTGGGGTATTCATCTATTATCGACAATAAAAGAAAGAAGTACAAGCTTGTACTTAAAACGAAAAAGGTTATGATAAATTGAATGAAACTCTTGGCTTATTACACTCATGATGAAAATGAAGGAATTTCCCTCCAAACACAGTGATGTTTTCTCTTGTTGAAAAAAGAAAAAAGACAAAAAAAAATTACAGTTCATTCAAGCAAACCTCTGAGGCTTCAAGATCACCATATTTGCATGGTGATCACTCTCAATATATGTATCCTTCCTTGTATCGCCAAACCCTACGCCTCCGACGTACTTTAGCATATCCTCCACATTCATTCTAACATTAACAATACCGCCGTCATCACCACATTTAGCGTTGCTACGACCGCTGTAAATGCTTTCGCTTGTCAAACCTAGGAAGTCCCTCGTGAGACTGTCGTCTCTTCGGCATCTTGTGCCAATGTCTCCCATCAACCTACCAGTTGATACCATGTCATCGGCCACATGCCCTAATGATCCTACGACGAGTCCATCTAGGATGCCTGTCCCATTGCTTGGCATGGAAGAAACCACGTGGCCAACGGCGCATGCCTTCTGGAGGAGCGCGGTAGCTGACAAGTGAGCTGACGACATAGAAACATTGCACGAGTCACTCGTGTTATGGATCAGGGTGGCATAAGGTGATGGTAACAAAGTATTCGAGGCACAGGTTGGCGGCGATGGTGGTGGTGGAAGCCTTGATGATTGTTGGTTGCGTTGAGCTGCCAAGATCTCCGGCATGATGGGTTGTTTGAGGTTGTGATGGTTAGGATTTGAGAATGAGAAGAGTTGAGGGAAAGGGCTAGGGTTTTGTGTAGGGTTTAGTGTGGTGGTGAAGGGTTGGATTAGAGGCTGAGGGTTTGCTAAGACTCTTGCATTTTCAGCTGCTAATGCATCACAAAATGCTCTATGTGTGATGAAGCTATCTTTCCTGAAAAAAAGAAACATAGCAAATGAATAAAAACCTCAAATTTTTCACATGCCTAAAACTGCAAGTCTATCTGCTTTGATAATATCATTTTAAGATGAGAAAAAATATTATGCTGCAAGTAACATACAAATAACTGTTACAAAAATATCTCCACCACATATTTTTATTCTCAATTGTTTTTTTTTTTTTTTTTTGAATTTTTTATTTTAAAAATTGTGTGGTGAAGATTTTTCCGGTACATGTATTTTCCCGTTGCTTATAACACCTATGCTAACCCCTATCAAGATTAACTTGACCAAAGTATAAGTATATATTTCTTCAATCTCATAATACATTCAACACTTTTTTATTTTGGTTGTCCCAAAAAACATACAATGTTTTCTTATTTTGTAAAATTTTCACACAAAACATAATCTCACAACTATAGTGTGTTCCATTAATCCTTATCAACTATTACAGTAAACCCAACTACCATTATCAAAATTCAAAAAAATTCAAGTCACATATAGATT
The DNA here is from genome assembly GCA_035668315.1 of Drosera spatulata. Classification (NCBI taxonomy): domain Eukaryota; kingdom Viridiplantae; phylum Streptophyta; class Magnoliopsida; order Caryophyllales; family Droseraceae; genus Drosera; species Drosera spatulata. The sequence continues at coordinate 11,415 of JAOVYX010007097.1, read as the reverse complement.
TGTTATCGAAGTTAACGGTTATATCTATTATGGGACAGAGGTATATTGGAAAAACAACAAGTAGTTAGTTGTGGTACTATAACATGGTCCTTACGTAATTTTATCTCTCAAGTCTCAACTTTAAACTACATTTCGTTAAATCTATAAACTGCTTTTTTGTAAGTGGCGATGCAACAACAATATCATCAAACTGAGTTTTCCCCTAATATGTAATACATAGGATTTGAGGGAGACGAGATATACACGGTTTTGCTCTGCACTAAACAGCAGTGAGACTATTTCAAGAAAAAATGCATTCTATATGCTTAATGACTCACTATGAATTTGGTCCATGCGCTTTTCTTTTTTGTCCCATGTATATGGTGATAAACATGCAAATCTACATAGTTTCTGAGCATATTTTTTTTGTTGCTCTAGTTGGTGTGCTGTTCAATAGAAAAGTTCTTACTTTCTAGAGAAAAAGAAAACTTTTCTTAGAGACAGTCGCAGTGATCCATCATTGTCTTTGAGAACTGAGTATTTCATTGTAAAAGTAAAAACAGATAATAAAAGGGCGAAGATTGAGAATAAAAAGATATGAGCAAAGGTAGAAACTAAGTACTGTAAAATTTTACTTCGATAGTCAAGCAATTAATCAAAGAGTTAATAGCAAGTGATCAATATAACAAAATGTACCTTGAGAAAAGGGTGCCACAATCACATCTATACTCTCTTGTACCACAAGTCTTAGAATGAGCCTTCCAATCCGACTGAACCGCGTAAATCTTCGAGCACTTCTCGCATTTGTACTTCTTCTCACCATGTTTTCGACTAAAATGTTTCTTGATCCCAGTGAGGTCGCCTAGCGCCCTTGAAGGATGGTGATGGACGCAAGTCGGCTCGGGGCATACATATGCTTTCTTCTTGATCACATCCTTGTTGCTTCTTTGTTTTAGCTTCCATGGCAAGTTATGGCCTCTTCTGTGTAGTTGAAGGTTTTGGTCCCTTTGGAACCCTTTGTTGCATATCTCACATATGAATCTGTTTGTTGTGAGAAGGGACTTTGGTGAGAGTGCAATCACCTCTGCATCAGGATCTGTCAACAAGGGAATAAATTAAATGCAAGCTCATTAAATACTTTAGCAATTGTAGGTACTCGGGCAAGAATAGTACTAGGTTGAGGGATCTATTTGGAAGTCTCATGTTGTAAAGAGGAGTGAAGCTCGTGCTAGCAAAAAGTATTTGTCGCATGAATCTGCAGTTCATAGAAATAAAAGTATCAATCTAAGACGGGTTTCTCATTACTTCTCGAAGAATTTCTGTTTCAAATAGATCTTTGTTACAGTGCTGAATGCTTTGAACTACCATTGTAATTAATGAGTTGCAATAGAAAGCTCTTACTAGTCAATGTGAATGGGTGAATGAGCTACAAAATGAGAACAGACTGTCATGTAAGTGGTATTCTATGTTAGATTGTGATGAGAATTAAAACCCCTCATCGAACCATCAAAGAACAATAAATAAAAGAGCCCAAGAACATGAACCCATAAATCATTCCCAAAGTCACACAACAAACCAATCTTCTATCCATTGTATGAGATCATTAAATCGATAGGATAACACCATTTTCTTTATATCTTGTGTACTATTTATGTTCATTGAGACCAAGATATATAAGGCAAATCATAGTTTAAGAAGACATAGAAAAATTAAATCATTACCACTTACCAGGGTTTCCAGGAAGACTTCTTTTCTTTGTCTTTTTTGACATCGGTTGCTGCTGCTGATGTTGAAGTTCATCAATGGTACCAAAAATATTAATGGTCCCATTATGTTGCTGCTGCATCAATGGATTATTCAAGCAGGCCAAATCCTGTAGTCTTGCACCAGACCACGCACTGGCCTCCTCAGACAATGAAGTAGAGCTGGATGCCACTTGGAACATGCTTAAAAAAAATGATGTGTGAAACAACAAAAACTCCAAATCAAGCAAAAACAAGAAACAATCTGCGGCAACTTTTTCGCTGGCGACCCTATTGATAAGCAGTTCAGACTTTCTGATCAAGACAATATTTTGAATCTGCTTATAACTATCTTATGGGACGAGTATGTCTTTTGGCGGTTTTGTTTTCTTCCCTTTGATTGATCTATGACTACCCTGAAGTATATATATATATATGTATATGTATGTAGAGTGCTAATTAGCCAGACATACCCAACAAATATGGTTTTTTATTTGATGAAAAAACAGACACAAAGATCATTATCAAACTACAACAAAGAAAGAAAACAAACCCAAGTTCAGGAGTTGAAGAAGCCCATGAAGCAAAGACAAGCCATGTTTGGGAATCAAACAAGGAAGAGAAGACAAACAAGAGGAGATTCCTTATAGGACTATTGATATAGCACTCAATGAGGCTCTATGTCATGTGTTTTATAGTGCATAAGAAAGTGATAATTTTACAGTGAAAAATGGAAAGTTTGGTCAGTGCGCGGAAAATGGCGATGATGAAGAGAGAGGGTAAAGTGGGAATTTTTGAGAATATGCAAAGATTGAGAATTTGAAGAAACCCAAGTGAAGAAGAAAAGTGATCAAGATAATCAGAAAGAAAAGGTGAGGATTCTATAAAAGAAAAGAAGAGGAGAAGGAGGGAGAAACTTGGTGAGGATAAGAGAACAAAAAGGAGAAAAAACAAAGACCATGAAAGAGGGAATACTTATCTCTCATCATGGGTATGATAGTGGGACCCGGATCCCTGTTGTATACTCCCTTATACGTAATATTAGATTTTTTCTATAAAAATTTATGTATATGTTGATTTTTATTTATAAAGATAAAAATAATTTTAAATTTGTGTGAGAGAAAAGAGAGAAAAAAGGAATGGAAGGATAATGACGGTGGGATGAGTTGATGTGATATAAAGTAAGAAAATAGGGATATTTTGATATTTTTGAAGAAAAAAGTTTCTAAAGTAGAAAGTGCTGTACTACCTTCGTCCCAAAATGATTGTAATGATACGTATTTCAAAACATTTCGTTTTTATTCTTAACAATATCAGAAAAATATTAAACCGGTTCAGGATTAAAATTCACAACTTAATCTATCATTAATGTTTCACAATCTTTTTATAAAAAACGACATTTGATCGTATTAATTACATCTTAAACTACGTACCGTTGCAATCATTTTGGAATGGAGAGAGTAATTTTTATGGAATATCTAAAATATACAAGTGTTGTATGTATTATGAGATGGGGAAAGTAAAAGATGTAGTCGATTATGCTATACAATAACCAAAACCCACAAAAAATCTAATAAATCTGGAAAAAAAAATTAAACCCTATTAAAGAAAAATAAACCCTAAAAATGAATTTTAAAATCCCTTCAAAAAATAAACCCATAAAAAATCAATCCTAAAACAAAAACCATATCAAAACAAATCCCAAACTCTCAAATAAATCTCAACCATTGATTTTGGATCCAAGGACTAAGATTTAGTACAACACCCCTATTTTCATCACCAAACAGTTGGGGATCCAACTTCATGATAGAGAGGTGTTTTGATGGAACATGATTTCCTATTGTCAAGTTTTAGACGGTATAGAATTGTGATCACACAAAAAAACAAAACTCAAACTTTTTCTTTTTTCTTTTTGGAAAAAATTCATGGTGCAATTTACACCCTTCAATGGGAAAACAGCGCAGAAATAGCACAATCCCCGACAGCAGGGTCGGGATCTGCCTCCGTGTTTTGATACTCCTCATTTTTACTTCATACTCGAGGAAAAGATATTCTTGTATAATAAGTAGTCAACGAGTATCACAAGTAAAATTTTGAATTTCTTAATTTTATGAGTATGAACGTTAAAACTTGTTGTTTGAATATTTCATGAAGAGAAGTAATTAACTTACTACAACAGCTGACTGGATACTGCTCTTAAACTCTTCGTCAAACTGAACAACAAAGAAGGCACAAAGCAATAAAGCAAAGCAAGAGTAGAAACAAACACGGACACGAATATTTGTTATCGAGGTTCACCCAACTTGGGTTACGTCCCCGTACAGAGGCACTGTGATCTTGCAATATATCAAAGAAGACAAGTTACAGACTCGATGATGGAAAAAACTCATCACACACATCTGCATCTATCTGTTTTATTCTGTTGTTGTTCAACTGTCACCCACTACCCACGTACACTTGCACTACCTCTTATGATAAGAAGGTAGATGAGATCATAGCCAAGAGAAAGGTCCGTAAGAAACGCGTTTCCCGTTATCGAGAGTTTCTTGTCAAATGGAAAGGATTGTCTGACAGTGAGACAAGCTGGAAACGTGAGGCCGATTTTTGGCAATTCAAAGAGCACATTTCGAAGTTTCGAGGCACGAAGACGACGGGGACGTCGTCAGGATAGGTGGGAGAGAATGTCACGCCCAAAAATTTTCGCACAAGATTAGCCCCTTGGTCACCTACATTTTGCTCTCAAGTTATAAGTGAGAGTTTATTAGAAGAGTCTAGATTTCTCTAGAATCATGTAGAGTTCTCTTGTAAACTCTAGACTTATCTAAAGTTGTATGGAATCATCTTGTAAATACTAGACTTCTCTGGGATATTCTAGGAAGATCTAGAAAATATGTAAGAATGTATAAAATTCTCTAGAATTCTTGGCAAGACCTATACATAGCCTTGCCACCCTCATTTGTAATCATCAATCATCCAAGACACAAATCCACAAGCATTTAAGCAATACAAAGTCAAGTTTGAGAGCATTCCAAGTTTTCTTGTGAATTCAATCATTTGAGAGTGTTGCGAGTTAGGTTGACTTAGCATATTCGAGGCAAGATTTGCTAAGTGCCGCACGGACTAGAGAAAAAGCGCGTGACACTTAGGGCATGTCCCAACCATATAACTACCAAGTACCTAAACTACCCCAAGGTAATTAGTAAGTACTATACATGGTGGGACTCGGGAACATGAAGTCTAACAAAGACTACAACAGACTCATCGATAGTCTAACAAGAACATTGGATTCACAACATAATCCAACAACTGCAACAACATCAGCTTGTTCAATGCTGCATCAACTGCTTGTTCGATGATGCATTAGCATTATTGGTAGTTCGATTCAAGTTGTTCCTACTCTTATTTCTCAAGGCCACATCAACTTACCTGATGCCAAATAAGATCGTTTCAAAATGAGACTTAGGAGTGAAAACTTGCAGAAAATTGGAAACCATGAACCGGTTTTTATCGACAATTGAACATGTTAGCACAACATAGTTTTAAATTGCAACTTGAGCGCAGAATAAAAGGAAAACAAAATGGAAACAGACATTGTTTTCCATTGATTTGTGTATTCACTATTTTTTCATCAATATTTCCAATCCCTATCTCTAGGATATCTAGCGAGGTTTTTTTCTAATTAATGATTTTTCTTTTGCTAATGATCACATGATCAATTAAAAAACTAGTCTTTGGAAGTTGTTTTATTTGTTTTAACATACTTTAGTTGGGGTTTTTCACATGATTACAATACCTTTTTGGTTACAAAACACCCAAACCCGGGCCTAAAGGAGCTTGATTTGAATAAAAATAGAATTGAAAGTGGAAAAGGTGAGTTTATCTACTAGGAAGATGAAAATAGTATGTTAGATGAAAGGAAAAGCCTAACCAGAGTAAAGGCAAAGATGTTCTAAAGAACAAAGGGAGTTGGGAGTATATACTTCCCCAACTTTATTGGTGTCTTGATTAGACTAATCATTGATTCCTATGCATATTATAGGTCTACTTAATCAATTGGTGCTTTATAACCTTCGACAAAGTACTTATTTGTTTTGTGGGAAATTGTTTATATTATGCATGCATATCCCATGTTTGTATGATCAGTCATCAACTAATCTGTAAACTCATGTGCTTCTGTTGTAGACCGAGTTTGTGAAGAGTATTGAGATGAATTCAGTTTCATCTTTGTTAAGAACAACAGAAAAATTACTTCTCGATTGCCACATAATCAAATCCGAGACTATTACTTGACAATTATTCACATATTGTCATCATGTTTGTGGAGAGGTTGTATGATTAGTCATACTCTCTCTGTTCTCTAAACTTTACAACATATACATATTTTGTATTATTCTATATATATGAATAGAAATCTCTTTTCTATATCAAATCACGTCTAATCGTCCGCAATATATATTAGGTTGAAGTACGTAACTTACATAACCATTGATATTTTACGATAAATTTATAATAAAAAACTATGTTTGATTGTTATTGCATGCGTGCCAAACTTTATATCAATATGCGTGTAAAGTCAAAATATTACAAAGTTAATCGAACGGAGAGAGAGAGTAGTGAATTGTTCAAGTTGTCATAGGGTTATTCATGTTTGGTATGATTAAATGCAGGATCCATCATTTTGTTGGATCAAATTGATGAAAAATGTTTTGTTATCCAAATTCTCATTGTGTGGGATTTTAAAGCAATAATTTGATGCAAGAACCGATATTTCCATGAATTGAAAAGGATATGTTTCTCCTTTCTATCTTATGTTCTTTTCATATGATTACTTCACATTATAGTGCACGGTGAAAGTGAATGAGCAGAGGCCCACCAATAGGAATTTTGATTTGCTAGTAGCTAGCTTGTCTCCTTTTTTCTTCCAATTTCTTTCTTTTTCTTTTATATTACTAAATTTTTTCTTTTAAAAGTAAACCAATAGAAAAATAATATTGTTATCTAGGTTTATCATTTTATAACATGATTGATACTGCAAAAAGTAAACAGTTAGTTGGTGAGATTAATTACAGGCGCAGTAGAATTTGTTTTGAAGTAACAAATGACTAGTTCTTAATTTGTGGGATTTTCTTCTTAAAGCTTCAAAACCAATGCTTGTGCCATCATAAATAGTCTATTGCACTGCATGCAAAAATTATTTGCAGTAGTTAGTTGGTTGTTATTGCACCATCAATATTAAGTTATCTTTTTTTCAAACAAATAATTAAATAGAATCTAGTCTTTTGAAAAAAAAACAAAAAAAAAACAATGAAGGCAATGTACAACCCAAAAAAGAGAGCACATATATACGTACCAATAAAATGAGGACATAGTCATGGTGATATACACTGAAACCCAATGGTAAGGAGCACATGCTTTCATTTGTGGGGTCAAGGGATCGAACTGTGTTGGGTACCGGTGGTTGTGATGTCATTGGGTTGAGTCCGGTGGTTGACTACTAAACATTTCATTTATTAGTAAGTGTATATGTATGAAGAAATAATAATAGTATGTAATACAAATCAAAATTTATTTGAACAAGTTCCTGAACAAACATCTCTTTTGCATTCATAAGAGAAGGATGATGATTACCAGAAGGCAGAGACAGAGCACGGAACGTCACGGCATGCCTCTCATTGTTAACCTGCAGGCGCTTGCATTATTATTATCATTCCTTTGCTTATTCTGCTTCTGTCAATATACTGTCAATATACAGAAGCAACTAGCAACAACGGCAGGATAAAATAGAGTACAGGAAACAGAGGAAGAAACAGTACTTGCATATATTTGAGTGAGTGAATGAGAAAAGGAAAGTCACATGTGACTTCATTCAATTCTGCAATTAATATTATTCGCCTGCTTGCTGTTTGCTGGCTCCATGCACTGCCAGGCTCATCGCACTTGAGTGCGTTCTTTGACCTATCCCTTGGTTTTTCCTTTTTTTTTTTTTCTCTTGACCTTTTGTTAATATTTCAGATAAATATATGCTGTCGAAATAGAGTGTGTAATAAGTCTAGTTAGTAGGAATTGTCGCTTACGATAAAGGAATGCTATTGACGGTTGCTGCTTGCAAGCATGGTTTATCAAGAGCCGTCATATGATCCTTCCATGTTGACTTATTTGTGAAATGAAAGCCAAATCTCTATCTAATTTGTAGACCGATCAGTTGAAAAATGTTAGTAGGCGTTTCAATCCAATTCTTGAGGGTCTATTAGCCTTCAAAGCTTGATAGAATCCATCATTCAATATAATATCAACACAGATTGTAAATACTTTCTTCAGTTGGGAATCCTAACTTTTAACACATAACCTCAAGAAAATGTCTTCATAGGGGATCATGATATAAGAATGCAAAATAACGTAAAAACCTCGTACATTATGTAAACTGCATTTTCCCCTAAAATAAAATTAACTGATCGAGATCTCAAGAGTCGGGTCTGTAATTCGAAAGCCCAAAGTAAGAGAAGCCCTGGAGAGGCAGCCTAATACCAGCCCATGTAGGCAGGTCCCACAGGCGGCCTGGTAGACAATGTCGCGAAGGGACAGGAGTATTCGAAATTCACAACTTTTGGGACGAATCTTACAAGTCACGGACTCGCAAATATCACATGACATGATCCTTACACTGTTTGCACGTGCATCTGTCACGTTTTATAGTACCTTTCTTGGAAAAATGAAAACCCTGAAAAATCCTAATTGCATGATTTTTTTTTTTGATATTCCTTTTCTTATTATGGATTTTGGGATTGAATCATCCCATCACGCTGGATCCAGAAATTATCATCATAAATGAATCAATCAGAGATAAAATAAGAAGAGAGTGCCACAAACGAATATATATAACACTTCTCTAAACACTGTTGTTTTGTTTCTAGTTTTGTATAGTTATTGTTTTTTTTTTCTTTTTGTTACACTCATTGATGAAATATAAATGTTTATTTATGTTTTATATTTCTCAAACTGATCTAACAGAAACAAAAAATAAAAAACTAGGGGCCTGTTTGGTATCCGTTTTTTATTTTTTGTTTTTTGTTTCACTGATTGATGGAACAAGACTATTTATTTTCAATTTCTGTTTCTTAAAAGGATGAAATGAAAATAAAAAACAGAAAACCAGAAATATGAGTTTTATTTCTGTTTTCTATTTGAGTTGTGTTAAGGAACCAACTCTACCAAAAGTTTGAACTGATGGTAGAACACTCAATAATGTATATCTTAACACTCCTCCTCACGCAAAGGCCCATTTGGGACATGAAGCATGGACAGCACTAACCCAACCTATACCAAGTGCTATATATAAGGTCCACATAAATAAACCATATTGGTCACATTAAATAGGGGTGGCAGAGATCAAACTCGTGACCTCTTGTCACAACCTTGCTCTGATACCATGTCGAGTAACCAACTCTATCAAAAATATGAACTGATGGTAGAAACCCCACTAAGGTATATCTTAACAACTTGAGTGCAATTTTAATGATTCGCTTTACATAATCATTTTATTTTGTAATTTATTTTGATTTTCGTTGTTTTTTTGTTTCTGTTATTGCTTTTGATTTCTTTAGTTTTGAACATCTGTAAAGTCCCAGAAAATTGAGATGAAATAAATATAAAAATTGTGATCAAATAATAGTTCGAAAATTAATAAACGCAACGAAAATATGCGTTTTCTCTTTGTAAAAAATTAAAAGTAAGAAACGAATCTAGTTTAAAAGTTTTGAGACCTAACGTTACGTTCATAACATTAAAACTTGTGACGAGTTGGGATAACTTTTTGTCGTGGAAAAATTTAGAAAATTATATGTTAATTAATAACGTGATTTTTCGAGCATAGTGGTAAAATTTGAGCGAAGGTTGTGGGAGATGTGAGATTAACTGGTCCTGCGATTAAACGAAACGGGATGTTTTGTTTTTTTAAATCACCCACTTCCCTCCACTTTTCTTCTTTCCTCTATTCTTTTCCTTTGTTTCCTGCCAGCAGCTTCTCCACCCCGCCTAACCCAAGCACTTCACCTACTCCACCCATCTTCATCACCTCCATGAAGCAAAGGAAGCAACACCTCCCTCACTCTTCTCTCCTCTTCACTCTCTTCTTCCTCTTACTCTTCCTCTCTCCCATTCTTATTTGATTTTCTTATTTGCTCTCAAGGATCACAGCAGCTCGGGGCGAGGCTATGGTAGTTGCTGGAAGGAAGAAAGAGAGGAGGAAAAGGCGTTCGAACCATCAAAGGAACAAGAGGGGTGTTTTTCACGCCAAAGGAACCAAACCAAGGCAAACGAGCTTCAAAACCAATCCGAGGAGAGGGTGAGCCTCTTTTAACTCGTAGCCTAATGTTATATGGGTCGTTTATAGCTGAATAATAAAAGAAACGGCATGGAAAAAAGGGCACAGACAAAGAAACGTGTTATTTGAACCAAAAGACGAGTTATGCTCGTGAGACCTCAAAACCTAAGATTTTATGTATCAAACAAGCTCAAACTGAACAAACATGATAATAACTAAGTAAATGTTATGTCTATGAAGTTTGAGATCATTTGCAATTGAATTGGTTGGGTAAAACGCAAAAACGAACAAACCGGCCAAACACGTTTCTTGGACAGCTTCGACGTTTCACATTAGAACGACTTTTTACCCTTGTTATAGGCTGATTCAGCAAATTAGTATTACAAAACAGTTGTAGAGGACTTCGTGAGGTTTCCAAAGAAACGAAGAAGTTATACGCGTTCGAAGTTAAGCATGAAAATCTGGGAAAAACCCTGTCAGGCCACTGCCTGAATTCCGTCACGGCCGCGACGCCTCTCAACCCACCCACGAAAGTATTTTTCAATGTATTTATGTATTGTATCAAGTCGTATACCCTTTATATCTACTAAAATACAGTATTTGAACAAGAAACTATAGGAAAATACGTGTTTGATTGTATAAAAAGTTAAGAATACAAAGCTGAATAAAAGTACCTAGAAGTTTACGTATTTATGCAATATACGTAAATATGAAAAAATAATGGAATGTACGTAAGAATACGTAATGACATAGTAGACGTATTTATTGATGTATAATACACATGAATATGTAGAAATAACGAAATATATGAAAGAAGTATGTAGTAACGAACGTATCGTATTTATACTGTGCAGGAATTGAGACGTAAACTGTTTTCCTGTGGTATAAAGTAAACAACCCAAGACTCACACACAAGGTAACGTTTAGATTTCTGCTTTGGATGGCGATACATGTTAATATACAAGTTGTATATTAACGCGTGACGGGTAGTTTTGCCCTGTGCGATGTGTGATGTTGTGCTGTGTTATGTTTGCATTTGCGTCTTATTGTTTGACTGTATAGTAGCACTTATAGCTTATCGCAGTTCATGGTAACCTAACCCTAATAGTCCTAAAGTTAGGTTTTGGGTAGGTTTTTCTCCTTTAACCATGTACGATATATATATATAAATGTGATAAAGACAAGTGCTAGGTTTATAAGGTTTGGCATGCGATAATGAACAATAGGTTAGGGTTAGTACAAGTTAGTCCTATAAATGTTGTCATGTGAAAGATAAACATGCAAAGTAGGAATGAACTCATGAGAGGTGAGGTTAAACACCGAGTTTGTTAATCATACTGAGTTGTTACACTGTGACTTGGGGAAGATGTCAGG
>JAOVYX010007086.1:0-36115 GCA_035668315.1 Drosera spatulata | reverse complement strand
ATCCTACGATAGTTCTTATTCTCAAACATTAGATGAAATTGCCACAATGATTGAAGAAATGAACAACAATATGAATCATAGGCCATGGAAGAATCATTTTAATATGGAACATCAAACTAACACTTGCCCAGCTTTATCATCTTATGAATATTCCACTTAAATGAATATGTTTCAACAACCATCACAATCATAATTTGGATATAATGTTGATTATAATTATTATAATGGTGGATGGTTAGATTATCAAATTCATATTTCACCAAGGGATCTCATAAACTTCAGGTTGACTTCTTTGTTATCAAATGTCTTTCCTAGAGTTTTGATATTGTTGATTGGCATAATAAATCTCTCATAAAAACTAGTTCGATTTTCATCAGGTCTTATTGACACCCAGTCGTACTGCTATATGAGAACATCCTTCTTCTTCTCTCTGATCTCGTTTGTTCCTTTGCTCCTGAGCAGAGAGCCTCCCAAGATTCTTTACAATGGTTGTGTGAACCACTATGTCGAACATGTCATCATCAAGGGCTTTGAAGATCTGATTTCTGGCCCCTCTATCAATCAACACCAAGTCCCAGTCCTCCTTTGTCGAGAGAGACTTTGGTTTATCCACTTCCCTTGATGCATTGAGTGGATTTGGCATCTTTGGTATGTTTGGCCCATCTTTGACTATATCATGCATCCTTTCATCTATTGAGTCTAGATATGCCAGCATTCTCAGTTTCCAATGATTGAACTTGTCAAAAGAACAAGTTGGTGGCTCACCACTGTTAGGACACTTCGGCAACTTTGAAGGGGAACAAAGACCACAGCAGTAAGGAAGTCCAGGGATCTTGCAAAAGTGTCGCTGGCATAGCAGTATGGAGTGCTGCATACCTACAATCTTGAAGTGGAGCAAAAGAAGCAAATCTATGAGGTTAGAAAGAAGACAGAGCCTTCAAAGCACAAGAAACAATTTTGAGATCTATGGAAGAGGCGAAGAATAGTGACACCTCATCTACAAGTGAATAAGCAATCTCAGATGAACTTGCACTAATGGGCAAGAAATCAGAAAGTTGTTCAAAAAGAAAAATATCAAGAAGAATATCTCAAGCAAGGCCAAAGAAGCAAAAAAGGAGGTGTGCTACAAACTGCGGAAAGCTAGGGCACTTTGCTGCATAATGTAGACGATCAGCACAGCAATCATCTGCACAAAGAAACAAGAAAGAATACAGCAATGGGAACTCTGGAAGAAAAGAAAGAGGGAAGGCCTACACTGCGAAGACATGGAGTAAGTCAGATTTAGATTTAGGCATGGTATCTGGATAGTGGTTGCTCGGGGCATATAGAACAAGAACCTTTTGTTGCTTACGTTAAAGGGCTTGAAGGTAATTTACTTTCCTACTGTGTGACAAGAACTACGAAGTGGCTTTTACTAATGACACTTGTAGAGTCATAGATAAAGAGTCCAAAGAAGTCAAACTGATAAGTCATAGATCAGGAAATATCTATTCAGTAGACTTCAACTTATCACAGTCTGCACAAGTCACATGCTTTTAAATTAAGGATGCAGATGACACAAATTGGGTATTGCATAAGAGATTAGCCCATCTAAACTTCAAAACAATGGCAAAATTATCCTCAGGCAACTTAGTAAGAGGCCTTCCTCAAGTTAAGTTCAAAAAGGATAAACTATGCAAACCTTGTCAAGAAGGAAAGCAGACTAGCAAGTTTCAAATCTGTTAACTAAACACAAACCACAAGAATTCTTGGACTGCTGCACATGGATCTATTTGGACCAGTAGATGTAGAGAGCTTAAGTAGGAAGAAATATACACTAGTAATTGTAGATGATTACTCGAGATATACTTGGGTAATCTTCCTGCATAAGAAAAGTGAAACTTGCAGCCTGCTAACTAGATTCCTCAGACAAGTTCAAAAGGAAAAAGGTTTAGATGTGGTAACAATTAGGAGTGATCACAGCACAAAATTTGATCAATCAGGAGTTAACAAATACTGTGATGATCATGGCATCAAGCACAACTTCTCTGCACCTAGAACACCACAACAAAATGGTGTTGCAGAAATGAAAAACAGAACTCTCATTGAGGCAGCCAGGACAATGCTCTCTGATGCAGACTTTCAAAGAGCTTTTGGGCTGAAGCAGTAAACACTGCTTGTTATGTGCAAAATAGATGCCTCATTACTAAACAATATAACAAAACACCATATGAAATATGGAAAGGAAAGACACCAACGGTTAAGTACTTTCATGTATTTGGATGAAAATGTTATGTTCACAACAATGATAGACTGCACTTAGGAAAATTTGACCCTAAGACAAGCGAAGGAATATTTCTAGGGTATTCCACATGCAGTAAGGCCTTTAGAGTATTCAACAAGGAAACACAAACTGTGGAAAAGTCAGTTCATGTTTCTTTTGATGAGTTTGAGTCATCTATACGTACTACTGATATCCTTGATGAGGAATGTGCATGCGTAGATGATGAACAGGATGCAAACGAGCAAAATGACCCTGCAGTAAAGGCAGAGTCGTCTACAGTCCCTAAAGGCAAAGAAGGTGTAGTAGACGCACAACAAGATGCAAAAGAACAAATATTGGAAGCAATTATCATTGATCAGCATGAGGACAAAGGCAGATGGATCAAGGCACACACCGAGAAAGACATATTTGGGGCACAGGATGCCCCAGTGCAGACGAGGAGGGCAACCACATGCGAGTGCCTGTCTGCCTGCTTTATATCAGAAATGGAGCCCAAGACAATCAATTAAGCTCTCAGTGATCCTAACTGGATAGATGCCAAGCAAGAAGAACTGAATAAGTTCAGAAGAAATCAAGGATGGTATCTTGTGCCAAGATCAAAGAACTATTCAGTTGTTGGCTGTAAATGGGTCTTCAGGAACAAGTCTGATGAAAATGGAATAATCATCAGAAATAAGGCGAGATTGGTGGCCAAAGGGTACTCTCAAGAAGAAGGGATCGACTTTGATGAGACATATGCTCCAGTTGCAAGACTAAAAGCCATAAGAATGTTCCTGGCATATGCTGCACATGAAGACTTCAAAGTCTGTCAAATGCATGTCAAAAGCGCTTTTCTTAATGGAAAGCTACCGAAGGAAGTTTATGTTGAACAGCCTCCTGGATTTGAAGACTTTGAACATCCAAATTATATCTACAGGTTAGACAAAGCCCTTTATGGGCTGAAACAAGCTCCGAGAGCGTCGTATGAACTCTTTCTACCTTTCTTTTCGATAATGGCTTTCAAAGCGGAAAGATAGATACCACACTGTTTCTTATGAAACATAAGGAGCACATACTATTAGTGCAAATATACGTAGATGACATCATCTTTGGTTGCACTAACAGCAAATTGTGCAAAAAGTTTGCTTCACTAATGAAGTCCAAATTCCAAATGAGTCTCATGGGTGAACTAAAATTTTTTCTAGGTCTACAAGTGAAACAGTTAAGTGAAGGAATATTTATAAATCAATCAAAATACTTAACAAACATAATAAAAAAGTTTGGCCTAGAAAACTCAACCCAAATGAAAACCCCCATGAGCTCTACTGCTAAAAATGACAAAGACGAAAAGGATAAAAGTATAGATCTAACATTATATGGAGGTATAATAGAATCTTTACTTTACCTCACTGCAAGTAGGCCAGACATCCAGTACCCAGTATGTGTATGCGCCAGGTATCAATTTGATCCCAAGGAGTCCCACTATACTGCAGTTAAGAGAATCCTGAGATATCTCAAAGGAACTCCTAACCTTGGTATATGGTATCCAAAGGATTCATATTTCGTACTAACTGGATATTCAGATGCAGACTTTGCAGGTTGCAGGGTTGATAGAAAAAACACAAGTCGAACATGTCAATTTTTAGGTGCAAGACTGATTTCTTGGTTCAGTAAGAAGCAGACCACTGTCTCAACCTCCACTGCTGAAGCAGAGTACATAGCTGTAGGAAGCTGTGCCGCACAGGTACTATGGATGAGGTCTCAACTTGCAGATTACGGACTTAAGTTTTCTAAAACAAACATATTTTGTGACAATACGTCTGCAATGGCTATTTCTGAAAATCTTGTTTTTCACTCAAGGACCAAGCTCATTGATCTCAGATATCACTTTATCAGGGATCATGTGAAGAAAGGTCACATAAAGTTGGAATACATTCCAACGGAAAAACAAGTTGCAGACATTTTTACAAAACCCTTAGATGAAAATAAATTTATCATGTTCAGAGGAGAGCTGGGCATGATAGATTTAAATGAGTAAAATGACCATGTATACTGCTCTACTGCAGGTGTAGATGCAAACGAGTAGGATTTTTTAAATGGGCTCAATGTTTTCAAAGAGTGCAGACGAGCAACTTCGCTCTACTGCTCTACTGCATAGGTAAATGTAGACGAGAAGACTGCCTGAAATGCACTCAATGTTTTTCAAGTGATGCAGACGAGTGACTTTCCTCTACTGCTCTATTGCACAGGACATACAGACCAGAGACAGGTGTCACTCTACTGCTACTATATTTGGAAAGAAACAGTTTTCATGATTATCTACTTAATTTTCGGAGCGGATGGATTAATTCTGAAAACTGTGTCACAGTTACTTTTTTCTTTCAACGGTAAAAATCAACGACTATAAAAGGAGAGAACACTGTTGCAAAAATCAATTTACGATTCTTTCTCTCTCGCTCTCTCAAGTGATCAGCAAGCCCTAATTCTCACAATTTTTTTCCGATTGCTCTCAAACCCTCCACTCAATTTCTTTTATGAAAATCTTTTGAAAAATCACATTTCTCAAACAAAAAATGACCGACAAACCCACTTCTTCAACACCCTTCAAATCATCAAAGCCACAAGCGAGCTCGACAAAGAAAGATTTACAAACAGGAGTGATTGTTGACTTTGAGACTCTCACACACGAGTCTGACGAGGTCAAAGAAGTAGGAGAATCGATCCAAGAAGCCGGACTGAAGTACTTGTGCGAGACCACTAGCCACATCTTTGACAAAGAAGTTATGGATCTGATTGAAAAGGCTAGGGTTTCAAGGAATCTTCAAGAAATCAGCTACAATCACAAGAAGACGGTGATTCAAATCACCGTGGATGACATGGCTCGCATATTCAGACTATAAAATGATGCTTCAAGGATAATTCCCCCGAGCGTCATCACTGATGGACGACTGGCTATGCTTGGGATAGAACATCAGCATGAAGGAATAAGAACGATGAAGAAGTTCTTGGCCAAAGAACACAAATTCCTTGCTGACGTGATCAGGAAAGCCATGATGTCAAGGGAGTTTTTAAAGGACCAGATCACACAAGATCAGCAAGAGATCATGTGTGCAATCTTGATGAAACATCAAGTGAACTAGGCTAGCTTGATGATGTATCAACTAGCCAGTGGGGTAGAGGCCAGACAGCCTCTCTACGGCAGGCTACTGAGCATCATTCTGAAAGACAAATTAAAGCTGTCAAACGCATACGGAAGGCCTTGGATGGTGTCGAAGCAGATCGACATCAAGAAGACTGACAAATTGACAGCAAATTTGGCAAAAGCAGGGAAGGTTGCAGCACAGTCTGTAGTGCAACAGAGAGCTGAAAAGTCCTAAAAAGAAGATCGTTCCTAAGGCTCCAAGCCTCCAAAGAGGAAATTGATACTGCAATCCTCTGAAGAATCAGAAGAAGCAGCTCAGAGAAGGGCAATTGAAATAGAAATAGAGTCTGCAGACGTGCAAACTAGAAGAAGAAATGAAGACGTGCAGACCACTACTGCCCTTGCCATTGTGCAGACGAGGTTTGCACTTACAGTAGTGCAGACGAGCGAAGCTCCAGCTGCAGCAGTGCAGACAGCTGAACAAGATACAGACCTGCAGATGAGGGAAGAAGGTCCCGACGAGCGGCAGATTGAGGAAACTACAGAACAACAAATTATATAACCAATCATTGCAGTTGAGGAAGGCTCATCGTCAAGAACACTTCCCCCAAAGATTCCTGAAGTAGCAGCTCTACATGACTCGAATGTAGCTCTCGAGTTCATAAGGGGAGGTGCAGACGATAAACTACAACAATTCATACTAGGCTTAATGAAGAGTTTCGAAGATAGTCAGGAATCCCCGAGCTGGGTTCAGAAAGGAGATGTTTACATAGGGATTTACACGAAAGGAGATTGAAGTCGTTGAAGAAAAGCTGCGAAATCTTGACACTTCAACTCCAAAAGAAGTCCCTACTGCAACAACTGGGATCATAATCAATGAAGATAAAACAGGTACATCAACATCAAAAACTTTGATTCCCTACACTAACATAAGTCTTGTTCCTTATGCAGATGATAATGATGAGCTGGAGATCATTTAAGTAAGGATAGCAGAAGAATTTCAAGCAGCCGAGGTACAAGAAGAAGAAGAAATTCTTGAATAGAAGAAGAAATTTGAAGAGGCGCTTCAATACATTGAGAAGCTAAGGAAAAGGCCTAAGAACTCAGAACACAGACTGATGCTCTCTTAGGAAAACCTCAAAAGGAGGCAATGCTGCAGCAGTTTGCTCAACAAAACAAACTAAGAAGGAGAAGAACTGTCAGAAGCAGCACACCCGAACCAACTCCCACAGACGAAAGTGAAGAGCAAGCTGAGGATGAGCTTGCTGCAGAATGGAGGAAATTGGATGAAGCTCTTGAAGCGGACACAGAAAAGATCCATAGAGAAGCTGCCCTGCACAGAGCCACTCAACAAACAACTCTACAACAGAGTGCTTCTCAGACCAAACTACAGCAGCGACCAGCCCCTACTCCATCACAAGCTGCCCCATCGAAGAAAAGGAAGACTTCAAGAAGCAGCAGGCCAAAATTGATCCCCTCAGGACCTCGGTAACTATTCATCGTTCATCCAAACGGGTCCAAAACACTGATAGGGGACATCACTGGCATGACTGAAGGAGAGGTTCAGCAAATGTTTCTACCGTAATAGAAGGCTGCTGAGACAAAGAATAGGCTAAAAGAGCCTTACATCCTTTTCAGCGGTGTACTGGAATGGAAGGACTCCACTATGAAGACCGAAAGGCATAGACAAACTCAACTGCATTAAGTTGAGTTCATTCATTCTACAGAAGTAAGGATGGAGCTCAAGCGAATAATTGACAAGCATGTCTGAGCTGCAACACTTGAAGTCCGGGAGTACCTCTCTAGAACAGAAGTAGGCAGACCACCATCTCCAGGAGGTGATGATGATGGTGGTGATGAAGATCAAGGTGGAGATAATCTCACAGATGACGAGCTCATTGATGAAGTTGCCAGGGAAAGAGTCCCTTTAACTATAGTAGGAGAACCAATTACTCAAACCACTGCAGCAGCAGAGGAGATAGCTATAACAAAGCAGACTATTGAGTCTCGGAAGCAAACCACCTCAGTGCATGCAGTAGAGGATATTCCAGATGGGACACCTGCGGACGAGAAAGACTTGTAGACTGCCCCAGTCACTATAGCTGAGGACATCAAAGAAAAGGAGCAGATCGTACCAGTGTCTGCAGACGAGTAGATGACCTTGGTGCCTGCAGCAAAGGAAGCATCTGTAGACGAGCAGCTGAGTGTAACTGAGCTAACTGCAACTGTCCCTACAGACGAGCCCATGCATGCAGTTGAGCAACCCCTTCAACCTTCACTTACATAACTGATGCAATACATGGAAGAATTGCAAATCCTTGAGGTTGAAGAGCAGACTGTAGAAGAAAGCATTTCGAAGGAAATGGACCCTTTCAACACTCAGAAGACATCTGCTAGAAGACACTCCCTTAGTTCACGATGCAACAAGTCAACCAAGGGAAGTCTCACCAATCCACATTCAATTCACTCCACAATCTTAATTTGGATTGCGCAGACCACTGAAGACCTCCCTTCAGTTGGATTTGCTCAAGGGATGCTGCATGAAGCCACTACAAACATCCCAATGACTCCACAAACAGCACTGCAGAGTCTGAAGTTAGGGATGGAAACCGTAAAGCTCCAGCCACACTTGGAGACACCAACATCAGGCATAACCAGGCCTGCAACTAAGAGGAAGCAGACCGACAAAACTCACGAAGCATCTCCATCAAGTGTTATATGGTCTCAAAGAAGTGATTGATGTACTGCAGAAGACTGCAGGTGACATAGCAGATAAGAAGGACCAAAGGGAGCACTACTTTGATTTCTTATATGGTCTACTTCAAACAGTGACAAGACAAACCCAGGAAACCACAGGAATCCGTCAGCAGCATTATCTGCGAACTATTGCAAATTACAACAAACTGCATACTGCTCAAGCTGCCAAATTCAAAAGACTGCAGAAGACCATACACGACACACAATTTCAACTACAGGGCCACATCCTCAACAATGACAAGAGACTTGCTCTCTTGGAATCAAGAGTGGACATAGTCGAGCTCGTGGCAGCCTAAACAACATGGCAGCCGAGCTCGTGGCACTCAAAGAAGCTGTCAAAGACCTCTCCCAAAGCTTTAATACAAACAAAAGGGGGAGAAGACTGAGAAATCTTTAGTAGAGCGAACTACTACTGTAGAACGAACTACTGCAGTAGAGCGGACTCAAGAGAAGGCAACTCCAAGGTCTGCAGCCGTGGAATCAAGCAGCAGACCTACAGCAGAGCAAAGGTCAAGGCACACAACCGAGGAGACGACTGCTGAACAACAAAGAAAGAAACAAAAGCACAAAACACCTAATGTTCTGCAACATGATTATCCTTCCAAGAGAGGACGAAAGGATTAATCCTTAAGAAAAATGTAATTCCTCTACGTTCTTTTAAGAAATGAATGTATAGGAGTTCTTGCTATTTTAATTTCTTAGAAGTTTTATTTGCATCAATTTAGGGGGAGATTATTAGGAATGTGCAATCCCTCTACTTGTATAGAAATTGATGAACAAAACTTAGGAAGTAATTATGTATGTATTAGATGCTTAGGATATAATAGTTAGTTAAGTAGGTACAGACTAGGGCCACAGATGCAGCAAAGTGTAGCTGGGTGCAGCAGAGCAGCAGGACACAGAAGTGCAGTAGAGTGCGGACGACCTGAGTGATGCAGACTACTGGGAGGACTAAAGTTTACATGCGAAAGATCAATCACATGCAACATCAAAAGGTCTCAGAGTTCTCATGATCTAGGACCCTTTCTGCATTCAAGGCCAGGTCCAGCAGCAAAGTGAAGTGAGTCATATTACAGTGCAAGTATGAAAGCAGAATTGTAGAAGACTGAGTGCTGTGTTGGGTGTAGACGAAGCTACATTAGCAGGCTGAGCAGATGAGGTCTGGAAGTTGTTGAGTGGGAGCTAAGTTGCAGCAGACTGCCTGCAGTACTTGATGCAAGTGAAGTTGCAAAAAGACTGGATATGAAGACTATGCAACAGAGCTCATACAGCCGAGGTGCAGCAGAGGCTAACAGTAGGGCTGCAGTAGTGGCTGCAGCAGACGTGCAGTAGAGATTGCAGCAGATGCTGTGCAGCAGAGGCATGCAGCAGACCTGTACATGAGGCTGGGTGCAGTATAAGTTGTGCTGGAATGGAAAAGAACAAGGAAGGGGCCCAAAACGAGAAGCTGAGGCAAAGGTGATGTGTACTGGATCAGAAAAGGTGAAGCCAAGTCAGTCTACTGCATTAGAGCGCAAAGCTATCATTATCAAATAGTACAGTCACTGTTTCTGGTTCCTTGAGCCTATAGAAGGAGACTCACAGCGCAGAGAACAAGGTTGACGAATCTGAGAAAAGTTGAACATCATTTGAGAGCTTTCAAAAAGAAGAAAAGCCTTGAAGACTCGCTGTGTGTGAGCCGAATCGACGATTCAGGATTTGTGAAGAAGGTTCTTCGGTCTGCAAGTGAAGAACAACAACTGTAGCAAAGCACTGCATGATCTAGGTTCTTCATCCTTTAGCAAGTAAGATCTTGTTGTAATGGGGCAATCTTGTAAACCAGAAACAAGAAATAGCTAACCGCCTCTTGGCTTGACTACACTGGTCATGTTCAAGGGAAGACTGGACTAAACTTTTATTACTTGTTGGTAGTAGATGTCTGAACCAGTATAAAAATCCGGTGTCATTTACTTTTTTTGCACTGATTATCATTCCTAGAACTGTTAGTAAAGAACTTTAAGTCCAAAGAGACAAGCTTTTCAAAGCTAAGGTCTCAACTACAGAACTTTCGCAATACTGCAGCAGACTCAGGCAGTGCAGACTAGCCCATAGCTTCACTGCACTATCTGAAATTTTTTTGAGATAACCTATTAGTCCTAACTACATCATTTGCATTACCTATGATGTTATCAGATGGATGATCTTTTATCCATTGTCTCTTTTTTCTTCCATCATCTAAAGCTTGTTGTTGAGACCCTGCTGTAGGTAACTCTTCTACAGCTTATTGAGGCTCTACTACAGGCAACTCTTCTGCAGTTTATGGAGGCTCTTCTACGATTTTCTTTGTTGTGTGTGCTCTTTTGCAATATGTTCAACAATCACATCAACATACACTATTGCATTGTCCTCATTCTCTTCCTGTATGTCTGTAGGGTCAAACTCATCGAAGAAATCATGAACAGTTTCTTCAATTGTGTTGGTCCTCAGATTTAACACTCTAAAAACCTTACTGACAGAAGAGTATCCTGGAAAGATTCGATCATCTACCTTTGACCCAAATTTTCCAGTATAGATTTTCTCATTAATATGAATGTAACATATGCATCCAAAGACATGAAAATAACATATGGAGGAGACCTTTAACTTATACAGCTCATATGGAGTCTTGTTGTATACTTTGTATACAAGACATCTATTTAGGACATAACATGCTGTATTTACTGCCTCACCACAATATCATTTAGCTAACTTAGAGTTATGCAGCATTGTCCTAGCAGCTTCTATTAGGGTCCCATTCTTTCTTTCCGCAATCCCATTTTAATGTTGTGTTCTAGGTGCAGAAAAGTTGTGCCCATTTCAATTGTCATTACCATCCCAGAAATGGCCTAGAGTTGAGGTGAATAGGTTATCTCAAAAAATTTTCATACAGTGCAGTCAAGCTATGAGCTAGTCTACACTACCAGAGTCTGCTGCAGTATTGCGGAAGTTCTGTAGTTGAGACCTTAACTTTGAAAAGCTTGTCTCTTTGGACTTAAAATTCTTTACTAACAGTTCTAGGAATGATAACCAGTGCAGAAAATTAAATGACACAGGATTTTTATACTGGTTCAGACATCTGTCACCAACAAGTAACAGAAGCTTAGTCTAGTCTTCCCTTGATCATGACCAGTGTAGTCAAGCCAAGAGAAGGTTCACTAGTTTTTGTTTCTGATTTACAAGATAACCCCTTTACAACAAGATCTTACTTGCTAAAGGATGAAGAACATAAATCTTGCAGTGCTCTGCTGCATTTGTTTTTCTTCACTTGTAGACTAGTGAACCTTCTTCACAAATCCTGAATCTTTGATTCAACTTATGCACAATGAGTTTCCAAGGCTTTTCTCCTTTTGAAAGCTCTCAAACCTTCTTTTGAAACCTTGTTCTCAACACTGTGAGTCCCCTTTTATAGGCTCAGGGAACCAGAACCCGTGACTGTACTATCTGATAGTGACACCTCTGTCCTCTACTACAGTGGACTGACTTGGCTTCACCTTTTCTGATCCAGTACACATCACCTTTGCCTCAACTTCTCTTTTTTTACCCCTTCCTTGTTCCTTTCCATTCTAACATAACTCATACTGTACCCAACCTCATGCACCAGGTCTACTAAACGCTTCTGCTGCATTCCTCTGCTGCCAGCCTTCTGTTGCAACCTCTGATTATAGTCTTTGGTGCACCCTCAGCTGCACAGTCTTCATATCCAGCCTTTCTGCAACTTCACTTGCACCAACTACTGCAGGCAGTCTGCTGCAACTTAGCTCCTACCCAGCAGCTTTCAGACCTCATCTGCTCAGCCTGCTAATATAGCCTCAACTGCACTCAGTACAGCACTCAGTCTTCTGCAATTCAGCTTGGATACTTGCACTACAATATGGCTCACTTCACTTTGCTGCTGGAACTGGTCTTATACACAAGAAGGATCCTAGATCATGAGAACTCTGAGAGCCTTTTACTGTTGTATATAATTAATCTTTGGCCTGTAAATTTTTAGTCCCTTGTAGTCTGCATTCACTCAACCTGGTCTGCTACACTCGTCTGCTGCACCTTGTTGTACTCTGTTACACCAGCGGTCTGCTTCATCACCTGCAGCCGTAGTCTGCAACTACCCAACTAATTGTTACAGCCTAAGCATTTATTACATACATAATTTCTTCCTAAGTTTTGTTCATTAATTTCTATATAATGGAGGGATTGCACATTCCTATCAATCTCCCCTTGAATTGATGCAAACAAAACTTCTAAGAAATTTAAACAGCAAGAAAACCTATACATCCTTTGCTAAAAAAAAATTATAGAACGTAGAGGACTTACATTTTCCCTATGGATTAATCCTTCCGTCCTCCCTTGGAAGGATAATCCTGCTACAGAACCTTTGGTCTTTTATGCTTCTGTCTCCTCCTTTGTTGTTCTGCTATGCTGCGGACCTGAACCTTGCTCTGCTGTAGGTCTTCTACTTGTCCCCTTTGTTGCCTCCCCCTGAGTTCGCTCTGCTGCAGACCTCTCAGTCTTCTCCTCCCTTTTTTTATGTTTTATATTAAAACTCTGGGAGAGATCCTTTACTGCTGCCTTTAGTGCCACGAGCTCAGCTGCCATGTTTTTTTTTGCAGTTGTGGCTCTCCTTAGGGCTATCTCTACTTTTGATTTCAAGAGAGCAAGTCTCTTGTCATTGTTCAAGATGCGACCCTGCAGTTGACTCTGTGTGTCTTGTATGGTCTTCTGCAACCTTCTGAATTTGGCCGCTTGAGCAGTATGCAGTCTATTGTAATTTACAGTAGTTCGCAGATAATGTTGTTGACTGATTCCTGTGCTCTTCTGGGCTTGCCTTGCAATTGTTTGATGCAGATCATAGAAGGCGTCGAAGTAGTGCTCCCTTTAATCCTTTTCATCAGCTATGTCGTCTACAAGGGGCTGTAAAGTGGCAATGGAGTCGTGAAGAGCATCCTAGGTCCATGCCTTGATATCATTGATGCTCTGGTCCATCTGTTGTAGCTTTTCATCCACACTGGAGGGTGAAGCTTCTGGAGTTTTGCCCATCTCCTTCCATCTAGATGCAGATTTGGTTTTGACAGATGTTGGGGTCACTGTATGTTGAGGGAGCTTTACTGTTTCCATCCCTAATTTGAGACCCCTTAGGGCTTATTATGGAGTCATTGGGATATTTGAGGTGGCGCCATGTACCAGCCCCTGGCCGAATCCAATTGAAGGGAGGTCTTCAATGGTCTGTTGCAATCCAAACGAGGATTGAGGGGTAAACTGCATATGGATTGGTGAAATATCTCCTTTCATTTGCTGACTCGTTGCTTCATGAACTGAAGAAGTGTCGTCTAGCAAATGTCCTCGAAGAACAGAGAGAGTCATTCCCTTTGATGAACTCTCTTATGTTGTCTACTCTTCAGCCTCAGGGATTTGCAGTTCTTCCATCTCTTGCATCAATTGTGTAAGTGAAGGATGAAGGGGTTGCTCAACTGCATGCATTGGCTTGTCTGTAGGGACGGTTGCAGTTGGCTCAGCTGCACTCAGCTGCTCGTCTGTAGGAACTTGCTCTGTTACAGGTGCCTGGCTTGTCTACTCATCTGCTTTGTCTGTAATTGCTGGAGTAGTCTGCTCCTCTTCTGTAATGTCCTCGATCGTAGAGGGCGGGGCAGTTTGCAACTCTGCCTCATCCGCAGGTGTCTCAGCAATGAGGTCCTCTACCTCTACAGCAGATATTGAGGCATTCTGCTCCCGAGACTCAGTGGTCTGCTCTACTGTAGTTGTCTCTTTTGCTGTAGTTTCTTTTGTTGTTGGTTTTGCAGCAGTGCTCTGAGGGACTCTTTCCCTAGCAACTTCATCAATGAGCTCCTCATCAGTGAGGTTATCTCCACCCTGATCTTCATCTCCACCATCATCATCCCCTCCTGGAGATGGTGGTCTGCCTATTTCTGGTCTGGAGAGGTACTCTTAAACTTCCAGTGTTGCAGCTTTGAGGTGCTTATCAATTATTCTTTTCAGCTCCAGTCTTACTGCTTCGGTATGTACAAACTCAACCTAGTGCAGTTGAGCCTGTCTGTGTCTTCCAGTCTTTAGTATGGAGTCCTTCCACTCCAACGCTCAACGGAAGAGGATGTAG
Source organism: Drosera spatulata (assembly GCA_035668315.1). Lineage (NCBI taxonomy): Eukaryota > Viridiplantae > Streptophyta > Magnoliopsida > Caryophyllales > Droseraceae > Drosera > Drosera spatulata. The sequence continues at coordinate 21,847 of JAOVYX010007086.1, read as the reverse complement.
GGCTCTTTCGGCCTATTCTTTGTTTGAGTCGTCTGCTGTTGTAGTAGGACTATCTGCTCGATTTCTCCTTCAGTCATGCCTGAGATGTCCCCTCTCAGTGTTTTGGATCCATCTGGACGAACAGTGGACAACTGTTGAGGTCCTGATGGAATCAATTTGGGTCTGCTGCTCTTTGACGCTTTCCTTTTCTTGGAAGAAGCAGCTTGTGATAGTGTAGGAGCTACTCTCTTCTGTAGCCAAGTCTGCCGAGTAGTCTGCTGCAGAGTTGTCTACTGAGTGGTTTTTTGTTGTGCAGCTTCTTTGTGGATCTGTTCTGCATCTGCTTCAAGGGCTTCATCCATTCTCCTCCATTCTTCTGTAAGCTCATCCTCAGTTTGCTCTTCTTCTTCTTCTGTGGGATTTGACTCGGGTATGCTGCTTCTGACAGTTCTTCTTCTTTTGAGTTTGTGTTGCTCAGCAAACTCCTGCAGCATAGCCTCCTTCTGAGGCTTTCCTAGTAAGGCATCCGTCTTGGTCCTTTGTTCTTCGGCTTTCTTCCTCAGATCTTCAACAAGTTTGAGGGCTTTTTCCAACCTTTGCCTCTGTTTAGAAGTTTCCTCCTTTGCTTCAACTTCTTCAACAGTCCTGACTTGAATTATCTGGGGTTCATCATCATTTCGTTATATGAAACTAGAGAAGTTGTGGACGTTGGCTGGTCTGCTGCAGGTGCCCTTATTGTGATGGCTGTTCTAGCTCGTCTACAGTGATTTCTGTGATGGTGATGCCAGATATTTCAGTAGAGACTTGTTGTGGTGCTGGTCCTTCCAGGGTTCGAAGTGCAATCTCTAGGTCTTCGATCTCCTTCCGTGTGTATCCCTTCGCTATCAGTTCCTCTCTGATTGCAGCTTGAGGGCCTTCCTAGATTTCCTCGAAGCTGCTCATTGAGGCCAATATGAACTGTTGCAGCTCACTAACTGCTCTTGTCCTTATGAATTCCAAAGCCACAGTGAAATCATGTTGGGCTGCCACCTCTGGTGTTTTCGAAGGAAGAGTCTTTGAAGATGAACCTTCTTCGATGGCTCCAATCAGTTGTGTCAATTGTTGTTCTACACCTTCATCATCCGTCTGCAGGTCTGCAGTAACTGCTTCACTTGACTGTATTATTGCACTCGTCTGCAGTACTGCAAGTGCAGTGGTCTGCACTGCTTCTCCAGTCTATACGTCTGCATCAGTCTGCACGTCTGCAGACTCTACTTTCACTGCAATTGCTCTCCCCATGGCAGGTTCTTTTGATTCTTCAGAAGATTAGGTATCAGTTTCCTTTTTGGATTCTTGGAAGCCTTTGGAATCATCTTCTTTTTGGGCTTCTCAGGCCTTTGCTGCACTGCAAACTGTGCTGCAGACTTAGATTATGGTGGTGGTTGTGCCACTATAGCCTTCCTTATCTTTGCATGACTTACTGGCAGTCTACCAATATTTTTGATGTCGATTTGCTTCGACACCGTCCATGGTCTTCCTTGAACATTAGACAGCTTCAACTTGTCCTTCAGAATGATGCTCAGAATTCTGCCGTAGAGAGGCTGTCTGGCCTCTACTGAGCTCGCTAGTTGATACATCATCAAGCTAGCCCAGTTGACCTCATGTTTCATTAAGATTGCACACATGATCTCCTGCTGATATTGTGTGATCCAGTCCTTTGAAAACTCCCTGGACATCATGGCTTTCTTGACCACGTTTGCAAGGAATTTGTGTTCCTTTGCCAAGAACGTCTTCATCATCCTTATTCCTTCTTTCTTGTGTTCAGTTCCAAGCATCGTGAGCCATCCATCTGTGATGACGCTTGGGGGAATCACCCTTGTGTCTTCATTGTGCAGTCTAAAGATACGCACCATGTCGTCTACAGTGATTTGAATCACAGTCTTCCTCTGAGTGTAACTGATTTCTTGAAAATTCCTCGAAACCCTAGCCTTCTCGATGAACTCCATTATTTCATCGTCATAGATTCGGCTAGGAGTTTCACACAAGTACTTGAGGCCGGCTTCTTGTATGCTGTCAGCAACCTCTCGAACTTCGTCTGATTCATGAGTTAGAGTCTCAAAGTGGACAACGACCCCCATTTGCAATTCTTTCCTCCTAGGGATCATTTGTGCCCATTGAGATTTTGAGAGTGTTGATGAAGTTGGTTTGTTAGCCATTATAGTTCGAACGAATCGAAATTCGCAAAGATTTTTAGAAAGAGTTTGAATTGAGAGTTTGAGAATGATCAGAGAGAAAGTTGAAAGAGTTAGGGTTTGCTGATTGCTTGAGAGAGAGAGAGAGAGAAAGAATTGTAAAGTGAATTCTGAAATGATTTCTCTCCTTTTATAGTTACTGTGGATTTTATCGTTAAAGTCCAAAAGTAGCCGTTACACAGTTTCCTAGAGTTAATCTATCCGTTGCGTAAATCAAGGACGGTTTCTTTCCAAAAATAGAAGCAATAGAGTGACACTTGTCTCTAGTCTACATGCTTGTGCAGTAGAGCAGTAGAGGAAAGTCACTCATCTGCATCGCTTACAAAAACACTGAGTGCATTTCAGGTCGTCTGCTCATCTGCATCTACACATACAGTAGAGCAGTAGAGCAAAGTTACTCGTCTGCAATCTTTGAAAGACATTAAACCCATTTTAAATATCCTACTCATCTACATCTACACCTACAGTAGAGCAGTATACATGGCCATTTTACTCGTTTAAATCTATCATGCCCAGCTCTCCTTTGAACATGATAAATTTATATTCTCTGCAATTTACTTTTCTGTTGGAATATATTCCAACTTTATGTGACCTTTTTTCACATGATCTCTGATAAAATGATATCTGACATCAATGTACTTGGTCCTCGAGTGAAAAACGAGATTTTCAGAAATAGGCATTGCAAACGTATTGTCACAAAATATGTTTGTTTTAGAAAACTTAAGTCCATAATCTGCAAGCTGAGACCTCATCCATAATACCTGTGCAGCACAGCTTCCTACAGCTATGTACTCTGCTTCTGCAGTGGAGGTTGAGACAGTGGTCTGCTTCTTGCTAAACCAAGAAATCAGCCTTACACCTAAGAATCGACATGTTCCACTTGTGCTCTTTCTGTCAACCCTGCAACCTACAAAGTCTGCATTTGAATAACCAGTTAGTACAAAATCTGAATCCTTTGGATACCATATACTTAGATTAGGAGTTCCTTTGAGATATCTCAGGATTCTCTTAACTACAGTATAGTGGGATTCCTTAGGATCAGATTGATACCTGGCACAAACACAGATTGAGTACTGGATGCCCGGCCTGCTTGCAGTAAGGTAAAGTAAAGATCCTATTATACGTCATATTTCATGGGAGTTTAGCAACAATATTCCCAATCCTAATCCGAATGAACTAGATCTACAATATTACCAACATCCACACAACCATCTAACTATCACAACCCCCACAAGGAGTTTAGCTAATCATGGAGAGATCAAGACAAATCATCAAACACCTCATGAGCATAATCATCATCATCTGCACAAACTAAAGTGAAGATCGCAATTCAACCAAAATGAGATGAAACAAGCACAATCACAAATCACTTTGATAGATCCAATCAAGATCCTCTTGTTTGTAAACACAATTCTCCCCCAAAATCTCCTGAAATCAAGCTCCAACCCTAAGCAAATTCGTGTTAAGTGTTCTCCTCCTCAAAAATTAAGCCTAAGGGGTCTTTTTATACATAAATCGATGGGGGATTTCGTAGACATGCGCTCGGGGGAAGGATACAGAAACGCCCGAGTGTTTCACAGTGTTTTCCGAATGGAAATAAGGGGTTGCGCCGAGGCGCAGAAGGACAAAGCACCCGAGCGCTTTTAATCCTGTTTCCCATGGCTCAAAGGTTCTTTGTTCCTCTGTTTCAACCCGTTATGCTCCTAGCTCGATCATTCTGCCTTGATATGTCGTTGCTTGTCCGTTTAATGCCCGTTTTACGTACAAAAACATCAACACACGTCAAAACCCAATCATGTACAAAAACCGGACTTAAATCTCAAGATTTTCACGCAAAGACGCCTAGATATATGAAAAAAGTAGGATCAAAGGATGAATGATACAAGCCAAACATGAACCTATATCAAGGGTTCCATAGCCTTTAATCTTACCTACCTTACTGTCACCAAAGATTACTTGGGGACTACCTTCTACTATGAAGTCTGACAATAAGGCCTTTCATCCAGTCATATGCCTTGAACATCCACTATTCAGATACTATGTTAGATTATAATGTTCCTGCAAGATATTTCACTTAGGTCATTGGTCCCCAAGATTTGATCCTAACTAGTTGGTCTTAGGTACCCACACTAAAGTTGATTTCTTTGATGGGGTAGTATAGTGATAGGTCTTATGACCTTCCTTGCCATAACCTTTCTTGCCACATCTGTGACACACAGTCTTCCGTCTTGTGTGCTATGAGTGGTGAACTCTTCTACTTAGAGTAGTGCAGAAGGGTTCACCCTGCTGCATTGGAGGGACAATAGAGTACCATCTCTCTCATGGTACAATAGAATAAGGAATCAATATTGGCTACAAGCTAGAGTGTGGCAAACGATTGATTCCATACTACTATGGAAGGATAGTATACACAAGTGGAAGAATAGGGTTTTAAGGAAAGTTGAGGTTCCTTTCTTCTAGTTGGCCTCTTTTGCTTGGCGTCTTCAGTGCTCTTCTATTTTTCTTGGGCAGTAAAGTTGAAACTCGTATGTTGTCCTGTTGTAGAAGTGTGCTTTGAATGTCTTGCAGAAACGGACTTCTTTGCCTTCTTGGTTTTAAGTGGAATGGGGTTACCCATCACCTTATCAGAAAGAGGAAGGACATGTTGAGACCCTTTTAGAGTCTCAACCTTACTGCTAGAGGATGGTCTGATGGATTGAGACTTCATAGAAGTCTCACCCTTACTAAAAATGCCTAAACCAGCTCTAGAGTTCTTGGCCTGAACAAAATGGATTTTCTTGAAATCCTTTGTTCTTCTATTCCACTTGTCAATCTGAAGCTTGAGTTCCCGTTCTTATTTCTTTGGTGTATTATCATCATCTGATTCTATGTTACTCCATATTTTTACGGCCAGAACCTTTCCTTTTCTGGAGGACCTTCTTTGGGGTTGCTGCTCTGGTCTATTCTTTACAGCAGGGTTGTTGGCGGGTTTCCTGCACCGAACAGAAAAGTGCCCTACCTTATCGTAGTTGTAGCATGTGAGTTTAGACTCCCTCGGTACAGCCTTCCTATCTTTTTGAAATATTTTCTGAATCGTTTCTTCAGCATGGCTAACTCCTCAGTTGAGGCCTGTGACTGTGAATCAGAGGACTCTTCTGTTGCAACCCTTCCCTTTGAACTCTTGATTTGTGTTTTGTGGGAGATGTGCCTTTTGTTTTAATCCAACACCTGATTTTTCCTCTGCTCAATCTCCAAACTGTAAGTCAGTAAGACACCATAAGGATTAGAGGGAGTGGTTTGGTCCATTTGTCTGGACTCCCTTATTACAGTAGTCTTGGTGTCCCACTCAGGGGTGAGACACCTCAGGAACATCAAGTTCACCTTTTGAGAAGAAATGTTCTACCTAAAGTCCCTCAGAGTGTTGACAAGAATATCGAATCTGTCAAAGAACTCCGTCAGCGTCTCATTTTCATTCATCTTTATAAGCTCATGTTGTTGAATGTGAAGATTTAGCATGTTTTCAAGGATTTCATCCGTGCCATCATTTCTTAGTATCAAGACATCCCATGCCTCCTTTGTAGATTTGCAATGCATTACTAGTTCAAGCATGTCACTGTCTAGGGATTTCACAATAATCCCTAAGGGACGTCTGTTAACCTGGATGAGTTCACTGTCCTCCCCAGAGAAATCTTTTTTTCTTTTTGGGGATAAGTTTTCCTCTGTTATTTGGATTCATAGGACTCATAGGTTGTATCTCCGTTCAAGTATAGTCAGTCTCGTTCTCTCATTGGCTTGGTCAAAATGAAACATCATTGTGTCCTTCCAATGATTGAACTTGTGATCCTTTAACAGTAAAGGATGGGCATCATAGGGATGAAGACTATACTTGCACTTGGCATACTTAAAACTCATATCAGTAACTTCTTTACAAGCTCAGACAAAGTAGAGTTCCTTTCCAAAAGGTGTTATGCCTAGAATGGTTCGCTCTGATACCAATTGAAAGTCCCAAGATACCATGCTGTGAGACTAAGGGGGGTGAATAGTCTCTTTTTCGAGCTTTATCGTCAAACTGATAAAGGTTAGTTGGACAGTAGAGTTATTCATAACTTACTGTAATAATGCAAAACCTTAATGCAGTAATGTTCGTTCCTTTTAGCTTAGTCTTAGTCAAAGTTGATTAGCAGCAGAGTTAAAAGTAAAAATACAAAAGTTTTTCTACTGGTTAGATTATATTGCTAAAATACAGCTATATCCCTAACTTCAGCCTTTCCTTGATTATCAGAGTGATAGATCAAGAGGATAGCACTACGTGTGATTGTTTTAGGCTCATAATCAACCTGTCACCTTACGACGAGTAAATGACAATACATATCGATTACAAAATCTTTCCTTTTCCTCAACAGGACTCAGAACAACCTCTTGAAATCGTTTGTCTAACAGTAGTATTATTAAACACTACCTTCAATAGTTGACACAGATCTTCATCTATCAACTTTTTTCTCAGCTTACTTGAAACCTTACTGCACTTTTCTTTTCAGAGCAAAGGAGATTCAACAATTCAAAGGATACGAAATCTTGGCATTGTCTCTGTATTTATAGGCAATCCCAAATTTCTACCTTTTGTTAAGCTCGTCTTTTCTTGAAAACATCACTTTCATGTCATTCAGGCACCATATTCACCGATCCATGACCTTTGGTGTTGATGCAGAGAAGTATGCTGACACAACACAAAAGACAACCCGTGACCTCTGACTTCATCTGAACCCTTTTGTAGTCCCCAGCCTTACTGCTCGCCAACCTTGCTGCATTAACCTCACAGAAGCAATTCAGGGTCAACCTTTTTTGCATTTGAATCCTTCTGTTGACCTCAACCTTACTGTCCTCAGTCTTGCTACAGTAACCTTTGTCAACCAAAAGTAATTCAGGATCTACCATTCCTTACTACAGAAGCGCAAATGCCCAACCCTTACTATCTCTTTACTCATGATCTCAACGTTGCAAGCCTTATTCCATTACTTTGTACCAATCGTACTGTGTTCCTCTCTAAACCAGCCTTGCTACATCCCTCTCTGAACTGGACTTGCTGCACACTGATTACAGACTCACTTTCCTAGCAAACCAGTCTCACTCTTGGTACATATTGGGCATTCTATGACTAGAGTTTTGACCTTAAAGGTTAGACCTCAAAGGTTGAGACCTCAAAAACAAAGGAAATTACATCCAATATCAAAATCTCAAAAATTACATCAATGATCTTAAATGTCTCGCTACAAAAAATAAATAAAATTCGAAAATAACGTCACACATTTATAGAATAAAGTACAACTAAACTAAATACAAATGTAATAAATCTCGCTCTAAGTCATCCCATCCTCCGTCTTTAACAAACCTGAAATGAAATAGTAAACTGTGAGATAAAGGCCCAGTAACGCCATAGGCCCTATTTCACCTTATGGGATTAACGTAATTGTGGTAAATTACGTTAAACCTACACACCATCAAGCACATAACCACATCAACCACTCGCAAGTAAGATTACAACACATCACCTAGTGGGGGGTGTCCTAAACATGAATAAATAAGAAAGCTTAACATGGAGAAAATTGAAACAGTCAAATTGTCCAATTTCATAATTTACGTTACATCACTTTAATTTCTCAACCAATCCATTTATTAGTAATTGTGACTAAGGACAAGTTTTCCAAATCGGTCTATCAATTAGGGACATAACTCCCTAATGGCTGACAATGGGATCTTTTACAGTAAATTTGCCACAATGGTCAATCCTTGATGATAATACGGGTAATCCTCGTTATCATTGCGTACATGTGAAGGGTGTCCTTACAATCCAACCTCCGTAGTTAGTTTTTAACTCGTCCCAGTCATTGTTTCAACTCATTAATTTATTAATTTCTTCTCAATCCATGAAATCATTAATTGAGTGTCAACCCATGAAATCATTCATTGAATCTCAACCCATACATCCCATTCAAGGTCGTCATATATTCCAAATACTTACCTAAAATTCAAATTATATAGATTCACACCATGAAACTAAGAGACAACCTATATTATAAAAATAATTATTTTTTTATATTAACATACACAACATTATACATATATTTCCAATGAATCAAACATGGAATCAGCCATCCAGATCAACCCTATGAATTCTAATCGTGATCATACTTGGAAGTATATAAATTATATAACAAGCAGAGACCATGGGCCGCGGCTCTGATATGAAATTTTATAAAATACTGCGAATGAACATCTTGTCTTCCAACAATTGTTTCCGCAGTTCGCGATTCAAAGACTGATTATTTCAGAATACTTGGGAGTATAGTATAGTACAGTATTCTGTTTTTTTTTTTTTCACATTATTCGTAACGTTTTTTATTTACTCAATCTCAAAAATATTATAATATTTTCTTTTTTGATAATTTTTTAATATAAAAAAAATCAAAATAATCTCATCTATTATAATATACTCATTATCTCGTTTCATAAATGTTACACTAAAATTCACTACAGAAAAATAAATTTTTCCTTCATCAAAATATATAAAATTTCAACACTCATACAAATTTTCATATCAAAAAAAAATAATTTCAATAAATATAAAACAGAGTATATTACAAGCAAAGACACTAGACGACCGCCCCAGAGTCTTATACAATACTGCGAATGACCATCTTTCGAACTTCATTAAAACAATGGGCAGCTTAATCACAAGATGAAGGCAAAGCAACACAAATCAAACCACTAATGGCACATCGGACACAGCACAAGCCCATTCTCATTACAAACAGGGCACCTCTCTTTCTCCAACTTATCCCCAACCAGGACCTTGCAGCTTCCACCACACTGCAAGCACGGCACGAACCTCGCCCCGCCGCACCCCTCGCACCCCTGCATCGTCCCGTTGTCTCTCTCGACCTTCGCCCAGCTCAGTATCCTCCCGAGCCGCCCCGTCTCATTCAAATCGATCACCTCCTCGACGCCTCCCAAGCACCTTCCCTTCACAAACAGCCTAGGCACTGCAGGAACCTTCCCGGTTTCTTGGTCCCCTAACAGCTCCTTCAGCTCCGTCAGGAACTTCCCGTGCAGCGCCACATCACGCTCGTCGAAGGCAAACCTATGAGACTCCAACACGGACCGAGCCGTGTTGCAGTTCTCAAAAGTCTTGCGGACACCACGCAACGATGTTGTGTACAGCACGACGGAGTTGTATCCGCCTGGAGGGCAGATCTCGGGGAATCCGCTCAGCGGGTCCCATCTGACCTTCACCTTGCCTTCCTTCTCCTTCTCCTGTTTGTCCATCAGTAGAAACGGATTCTCTTTTATCGGCTTGATCGTCGTGGCATCGATCCTCGGATTGGTATCGGTGGAAGATTTTGTGATCGCTTTTGATTCCGCTTGCTTCGGCATGGTTTTTTTGGTGGACTGTTCGTCGATAGACTTCTTCCTACTGTTGGTCTCAGTAGGCGGCTTCAGCTTCGCGTCAACTTCTTCGATCGTGTGGAACAACGAGAAGCTCCTTCTCTTGGGCTTCTTGGTAACATTGTTCACTTGGACCGAAGCAACGACATCCGATCCTTTATTTGTGGTCACGGTTGTGGTGTTGGTGACGGCATTTGTTGTGACTGGAATTTCATTCAAGGCCTTGCTGACCTCGTCCCATGATCGAGGAGCGGCCGCGTCCTCAAAGGACGTAACCTTTGCCAGAACAGACGGTGGCAGCTGTTGAGCCACACTATCATCTTGATGATTAAGATTTGTGTCACCATCGCCCTTGAGCCAGGGTTCTTCGACGGAGTTGATGTCGAAAACCGCGACGCTCGTTGGTGGCGGTTTGTAAACTTTCACGGGTGTGGTCGCACTAATCTGCTTCGACGAGGCGCATCCCATGATCACTTTAACTGCTGCTTCAAACTTTGAGTTTGAGTTTGTTTGGGTTATGTTGATGCTGTCTTTGGCGCAGGTTTGGTGTTATTGTAGTCGATACGAATATGCGTGGGGCCGTGTGTGCGTACAGCCACGAGTATGTGAGTGGTTAGTATATGATCGGAGATTAGATATACGAGGACTGGTTGTGGTTTGGACATGTATGAGTTGGGGGAAAGGAGAGAGAGTATGTGAATGGGAATGGAGAAGTGGGGTCGATGAGAAGTGTTGAGAGAAAATTGGTTTGTGGATAACATTGGTTTTATGCGTGAATAATAATAACAATAATAATAAAAATAAATAATAACATCAATAATTTTATATCTTGAAAATCGAAATAGTTTGGTCGGGATCAAATTTTTATATGTTTAGAATCTCTAGTAATTTACTTAGGATTGATAATGAGACAGGTTCGGGTTGAGGACTGTACTCCCTTAACCTGAACCTGACCCATAGCCTATCCTCGAACCTGACCAAACCCGATCGGTATTAATATCTTATTTCTAAACCTGACAAAATCTGTTTAGGATACCCATAGGGAACCTAGAAATCAAGCCTAATAGAATTTTTATATTTAAAAAATAAAAATACGAAAAATGATCCCATCATATAGTTTTTGAATAATATTCATAAAAACATACACATGCGATTTTATATAAAAAACATACAACTACATTTTATCAAACCGCGTTGCGCTGTGTTTTCCATAACCGACATCGTTGTTTTCTTCTTTGTCTTTGTAACATTATTCGGATCCATTATCACAATCATCCTCATCGATTCTTATCATTTTTATCATTCATGGTTCCAATCGCATTGGTATTGGCATTATCATCGGATCGCATCTTTTGATGAACAACAAGACAATTTTGATTTGTTGGTTTGGTGTAATTTCTAGATCGTTTGTTTGTGATTCAGATTTCGATTTTGAAGGTTTTGTTGATAAGGTATGAGATCGATTCCAAATTGCATCCGGACATGAATTGAATTTGTTTTATTCGATCCTCGAACATGAGTGATGCTTATTGAGGGATCAGGAGGACTTCACAACGTGGTTTGGTGTGCTGAAATGTCTTGGTTTAGGCACAATTAATGTAATTGTCGAGTGTAATAGCAATGTATCAGAGATTGGTGGTTGTAACCTCTTTTCTGATTGTGGTAGTCAAACAGAGCGGCAATTGTATGAAACAGAGCGATAGACCAATTATTGTGCTTCGTTGAATCAAACAGAGCGTCAGTTATCTAAAACAGAGCGTCTTATTGAATCTGGTTTGTTGGAATCCTTCGCTATTGATACAGATTGATTTGTTGATGAGGATGTATTCAATGATGTTTTTCCTGGAAATGTTATGCCTGAATCATTGCTTCGATTGAGAGGCGGTACGTCGAGCAATATGCAAGAAACATTGTGTTCTTCAAACTGATTTAATCTTATTCAGAATGTAGGTCAAACTTTCCATGGTGATGTGCAATATTTTAGCAAATCTCTTGCGCTATATGCGACTGAGGTCGGATTTCGATATATCATAAAGAGGAATGAGAAGGAGAGAGTTTATGTAGTCTGTGCTTTCAAAAGAGAATGGTTGTGAGTGGTTCATTAAGGCTTCACTGTGTGCATACAATAAATGTTTTTACATCAGGAAGCTGAATAATCCTCACATGTGTGGGCAATTATTTCTTTCGGAGCGATCTATGAAGAATATAAAGTCAGAATGGATTGCCGAGGCTGTTATAGAAATGGTACGTCGTGACTCTCATGTTGACAGCAACCAGTTTAGCAATCATTTATAATCCAATTATGGATTGGATTTATCATATAAGAAATCGTGGAGAGTCCTTCAGAAGGCAAAGACAATTGTTTGTAGGGATTGTACCTAGTCGTTTGTAAAACTGAAGCCATATGTTGAACCTTTGGCAAGAACTAATCCTGAAAGTCGTATTACGCTGGATGTTGATGATAGTACAAATCGTTTTTCCACACTCTTTGTTTCTTTCAATATTTCGATCATTGGATTCAATTCTCGACGGCACATTCATGAAGGGTGATTTCAATGGAGTCATATTAGGAGCGACAGGGAAGGATGATAATAGGGTTATGCTTTTCCTTGGAAAAAACTATTGATTCTGTAATTTTAATACAGGGGCTCTATTTTGTTTAAAACAGGCACTCTGTTTGTGTATTTTTCTCTTTTTGATTGTTTGTGTTTTGTTTTTTAATAATAAAAAAAGGACTTTTTCCTTTGGGATTTGCTGTGGTTGATAAGGAGACATATTCTAGTTGGCGTTGGTTTCTTTCAGAGCTTCGACAAGTTATTCCTGTTGATCGAAAGATGAATTTTGTATCAGATCGTAATTTGGGGTCTTTACAAGCATTTCCTGAAGTCTTTGGGGATAATCCACTTTCCTTTTGTCTTCGTCATCTCGAGGATAATCTTAAGGCAAGATACAAAGGTACTAATATGCCGGCATCATACAAGGATTATATCGTTGGGCTCTTCAAAAGATGTGCATATGCCCCAACGATCAAAGATTTTTATAAGGAGATGGAAGAGTTTCAGAAAAAAGGAGGCAAACTAGCCGGGAAAATTTTGGAAACTCTAATGCCATATGAGATGTGGGCTATTAGTTTTGTTATTGGGTGTTGTTCTGGGGAGATGACAGTGAATGCTGCAGAATTGTTCAATGCTTGGCTTTTTGGTGTGAGGAAATTACCGATCACTCAATTGGTGGATCATATCCGCGTCAAGTTGATGGAGTGGTTCAACAATCATTCGGAAAGATGCTGAAGAATGGAATGCCATGTTATGTCCTAGGATGCTTGACACCCTGAATGACTTATTCAGGAATTGTCATACTTATGCTGTCAAAAAAATCGTCGGAGATGCTTTTTGAGGTGATGTCCATACCTACAGCTTCAGTTAATGTGAGAGAAAGGATTTGCGCATGTCGTATGTGGCAGACAAAAGGCTTTCCCTGTTTACATACGGCGTATGTGATTGGGAAGTTTTCCTTAACGTTAAGCAGAATGATCAATCTTGATTTCTTTGTTGAAAGTTACAAGAAAAGTTACGAGGCTATTATATATCCTGTTCCTTCATCTATTATCGATCAAATTGCAATAACCATAAATGTTGAAATCACTCCACCCACTGCAGCTAGGCAACCTGGCAGGTTGAAAAAATACCGTATTTTGTCGAGTGACGAGAAGACAAGGGCTATTAAGTATACTAGGTGCAACAAATTTAGTCATCACAACAGGAAGACATGTCGAGAGGCGATATAGTGATTTTGTGTTGTTTCGTTTCTTTTTTCCACTTTATTTCCGTTTATATACATGTAACCAATCTTGTATTAAATTTTATTATATGTCAAATGTGTTTTTTTATCTTTTTTTTATTTTTTAAATAAATTGAAGAATTATTTTTTAGACATCAGATGCTCTGTTTTTAATTGTAACGCCCCCGACTTTCCGTGCCTGAAGACACGTGGGCGTTGTGCCGTCACGAACCCGCTCCGTGACAAGGCCGAATAAACCGGATGGGTTTTAGGGGTACAGAAGTCAAGAAAACCATAAACAGTAGCCATTGTCATAGCTTATAACTTTGAATACCTGTTTAGTTACAACATTAAAACGGAAGCTATGCAGATCGTTTATTACATTTAAACAATATAGACATCTGATCTGTCATAATATCCGAGGTACGTGAGATCATCTATATGCATGCAAGCTCACAACTAAGCGCCTTCAGGTGCTGTTAGGGGCATACATGCAATTGAAAAACATAACCGTGAGCTAATGAAGCTCAGCAACCTCAGATGTTTGAATCCCAATTACAGGCAATTTCCGCTAACCGCTATGGCGACCGCCGAAAATCCCTAAAATATTTTTATATATATAGGAAAATGTGGGCGTCATATCACACAACATCGTTTCTCATCGCTTTATATGGCTTTGTATCGCTTTCAGGAGTCATTCCTTTCTTTTGCATTAATTTAGGGTTCAAGACTCGACTAAAAAACAGCGATAACTCCTAGGATATGACCGACTCGGAGTACAGAGATAAGATAAAGTGTCAATCGTCAGCCGGACTACCCCATAGATTCTGTTTTGGCACCGGCTTACTCTGTGCGTCGCCTTGCACCTCTTGTGCGCATTCAATAAGGTATCGTTTTCCTGCATTGAGATAATTTAGGCCTCTCCGCAGAGAGCAACCCGTGGCCCCGTCACAACGGCGTAGAAGCCGCTGTATTCATGCAAAGAGGATGGGGGATGCCCATCGCTCCCTAGCTAGTTCTCACCCGTTACGATGATTCAGATGATAATACAGGAGTGCAATGACTCAAACCCAAGCCACTAAGGCTATTAAAAAAAAAAGATGATCGCAATGGATCAAAGAAGGGACACCATGTTCGACCTTCTCAATTATTTCAAGGAAAACGATGAACGATCCAACGGATCCACAAGGGATGTCAATGCCGTCCTTATCAGTTTCAAGGAGGCGATATTTCTTATTCGTTTGCTTTTCATTAGTTCACATGGATAGTGTAACTATGCTCCACATCCCCCGTTCTCTTTTTATTAATTATTTAGCGATCGCTTTCATTTATTTCCCATAAGGATACATACATTATAAGGGTGTATTGTAGTTCGTTTCAACCCTAAATACCCCACCATATGTCAAACGTGATCGTATATGCACGTTTGACGTTATATTTCCATGCGTAAGTGTTATATATCTCAAATACGCAATTAGGTTTATGGTTCGGGGCACGAAAATGTATTTTTCCTGACCAGAAGGCCTATCGCGGGAGCGACGCTAATGTGCAGCCAAATGCCTATTTTTCTCCCGTCGCGGCCGCGACCCAGGATGGTAGCGGGCGCGACTGTTCACATCCCAGAACCTACAGAAAATAATCTGCCGGATACCGGATGCCTCAATTCACATCACAACGCATCCAAACCATTGTATACACATCAAATACAGCATAAACTCATCCCACACATGCACGGACTTGTTTGAATTGTGTGAACGAATAAAAGAGGTGTATCGGACGAGTGAGGTTACCTCGAATACGTTTGATTTCCTTAAGCACACGATCACACGAACGGATCCTTTGATGTTCTTTGGACGAGCTGCGGATGCTGATTCTCACCTCTGGCTACCGCTGCTGTCCTTCATTCGTGTTGGCGTCGTGATGATGATGAAGACGATGGTGGTGTAGGCGTGGTGGTGAGACGATGAAGATGATGATGATTGATGCGTTGAATGATGTTGAAGATGATGGCACGTTGGCGGCCAAAGAATGATGTTGGTGGCTGCTGGTATGGTGGTGGCAGGTGATGGGTGAATGATGGTGGTTGAAGTAGTGGAGGTGAGTGGAAGAGTGGAATGGGAAAAGGAGAAGGAAATGGGTGGGAGTGGAGAATTAGGTGAGGTGGGTTAATATCCCACGTTCCGTCCCACGATACGTCTCGTTCAGTGCATCATTCACCCAAATTTTGTAATATTAATCCATCTATTTGCATCAATAGATTTATCCCATATACGAAAATATGACTTTCCGAGTCATAATCCATTGTTTATAGAATTAAATCAACAGTCCTTACGCGCAACGTTTATAACGTTACAACATTGTAACGTTATTCATTCGTAATGTTTATTGGCGCGTTGAACTAATCATCCCAAAATATTCCATCATCATTTTTGATTTAATAATCAAAAAATATTTTCTTAGATTTCAATATATAACCTTTAAGCATGATTTATTTTAAAATCGTAACGTTATATATATTCGTTTCTAAATTCCCAAAATTCTCGGATATTACACTAATTGACATGGCGCTCTGATTATTTAAAGAGAGCGTCTTTGTAATTTGAAACAAGGTGCCTCTTTCAAAACAGGTATGAAACACTTAAGCATTGAACAGACATATTTTCCACGTTATTCCCGTTGATATACATGTAACCAATCTTGTTTTGAATTCTATTATATGTCAAATGTGTTTTGCTGTTTCATTTTTTAAATAAATTGGAGAATTGTTTTCTATATATCAGGCGCTCTGTTTCTAATTTGACCTGGCGCTTTGTTTATTTAAACAGAGTGCCTTTATAATTTGAAACAAAGCGCCTGTTTCAAAACAGTTATGAAACACTTAAACATTGAACAAACATATTTTCCACCCAAAAATATTATAGAAACAATCACAATTAACATTGTGCGATGCACAAAGAAAAATATTTCTCAAATTTGAATACAAGACATTTTACGATAGAAGAGCATATGGGCATTTCAGTTTGGTACATCATTTTTGAGATAAATCAAATTTCTGTATTAAAGTCAACACCATCTTGGCCCTATAACGGCGGATTTCTTCCAACATTGACGAGTTCGGTATTTCTGCTCCATTTGCGATCAATTCAATCCAATGGCATACATGGACGCGACAGTTCAGGTTTTCTTAAGATGATGCATTCCTGTTGATGATTATTTTCTCGTATCCAGTCTGTTGTGTGCCACGATCTCATTGAGAAATTGTTGAACATAATCTGCTTACATGTTTAACAGCATATATTATAACATATTTATGCTTGAATGAAACTATTAAGTAATACGTAAGAAACAAAATTTAACTGATTGTGAGATCTTACAAATTGCTGGGCATCCGTTGCATACCCCGCTTTTTGTCTTTTTGAATTGTGATGTATCCACTTGTTGTTCTCATTGTCGAATGCCAATAATGTCCAATGGCATGCTGTTGAACCCTTAGGCGTACCTCCTGTGGTGTTAATTGGGTACAGGTGCCACCAACATGTTCTTCTCACAAGCATATGTTCTTTTATCCATTTGTCGATAATTTGTTTTGGTTTTGAAATCATTTCCTGCGTTATATGTAGAAAAAGAGATAAGATTTAAGAATTGATATGTATATGAAATCAAACATATCACAGAATTTTTCACTTACCCAACAGTCTGCATTGTACACGACTACTTACGACTACTTTATCTTTGCATTTTGCCTCTTGTAGCATCAACGTCACATATGTATTGATAGTGGAATTAGATAAAGCATCATCGTTAGCCACTGGTTTTATGTCGTCCATATCGGCATATGCACGACCTCTGACTGGATCTCTCATAACAATAATGTAACAATGGTTAGAGTATTGTATCAACTAGGAAATCATTTATGTCATCTTTGAAAAATATTTGATGTCTAACATTGTCGTTCTGTTTTGTTGAAACAGCCACTCTATTTTTTTAACAAAGGCGCTCTGTTTTTTTACACAGGAGCTCTGTTTATGTTACATAAAACGCTCTGTTTTGATTGTGACAGAGGCGCTTTGTTTAACACACAACACTCGCTCTATTACATTTAGCCCTTGTAACAAACATTATTCATGTAATTATATTTTCTTTGTTATGACATCAGAGACAACTAAATAATGAAAATTAAACAATAAAAATAATAATGTAAATCGAAATTAGATTACTTACATGTTGGGCATGCTTGACGTCATTTTATCCTATTTCTGTCGTACGTCGTCCAACAAGTAGGATAAAACGTCCAGAGCAGTCTTGCTCTTTTTAGATGAACCATAAGTCTAATTACTCAGCCTTTTTGCTGGTTGTTTTCCTTTATCTTTGAGCCGCATTACCATGGACGACGGTGTACGTCCTGTCTTTTTCTTCGGCTTCTTCTTGTCTATTTCATCCTAGTTGACTTCTTCTTCATCTGACTGTAGGATTTCATCATTATCACTGACGTATAAAATGTCGTCCTGTTTTTCTTCCTCTTGTTTGATTTCATCTGCCGTCGAATAGTGCCGTGTAGTCCGCATTTATCTTCTTTTCTTTTTCGAGCTCCTCCGAAAGCTTAATCTTCACTTCATCCTTGGAAAGAATGGTTTCGTACAATCTTTCTCACTCAGCTGAAGCCTTCAATATCCAATCTTCCCTGTTTTTTAGCTCTCGTCTCAATGTCTCCTTTGTTGATGTCTCTTTATCAAGCAATATTTTTGTTCTCTGAGTTTCTTCTTTCATTTCAAGAATTTATTTCCTCAACTCCTCAATCAGTGTTGCATCAGTCGTTGAACCATTTTGAACCATCGCTTTTAGTTTAGCTGTTGACAGCCTAAGGGTTTCAACCTGTGATCTTGCCACGATCTATTGAATTTCCAATGAGAATATCTACAAAAAATTTACTACAATTTTATAAATCATTAACTGAGAAAAAAACATAATAACATGAAACAGAGTGTCAGTAATAATTAAACAGAGCGCTTTGATTAATTGAACGTTGTTTAGCTTTTCTTCAGCTGCATTCAACTCATGTGTTGTTTTTTGATTCTTTTCTTCCAATGAATGTACCTAAGACAAATACAAAGCGTGTTAGATGTGTTAAACAAGTCCGTACAAAAAAGAGCGCCATTTCATTACAAACAAAGCACTAGAAGAAAAAAAAAAACATTTCACTTTTTCTTCCGTCAAATTCATCCCTTGTATTGCTCTTTCGCTTTTCTCCTTCTCTATTTCTATTAGTTTATTTGCATCTTCAACCTAACAAGTAAAATAAAAAAGTTGGTTTTAAAAAAATCATGACTGAAATGAAACGAGAGTTCATATCTATTGTACAAGCAATTTACCAGTTCCTCAAGCAAATAAATTTGTTTTGTGGCTTTCATACATCTCTCCTTCAATGAAGTGATTTCCATTCTAGCTTCTCCAAATTTTGTGCTCAACAGTGTTACTTTGCTTGGTTTAATGTGCTTTATTAGTAGATCAGATGATGAACGTCTTCATTGTTTTGACTGTTACGGCTCCTTTGAGTGGATTGACTAGAACTTGAACCATCCCTTCTTGCTCTAAACTCAAAATCTTGGGCATTTGGTCCTTGAGTTTGAGTTTCTTCGCTGGAATCCTTGTGTTCATCTTTATGCCATTCAATGACAGCAGCTCCCAAGCCATATTCTCTCCTTTCATGCTCCATTAGGCTCAACGGATCCAGTAATAACTATTATTTTGAAATCATAAATGTTAGTCCATATTGCTCGATATCAAATGATAACAATAGAATAAATTCCCAAATTTTGTTACCTTTTCTTCTTCAAAGCTAGACATAGTGGCATTTATGTCTTTAGGTAGATCTTTCAGATTCCACCTTGCACACCTCGGAACTATTTCATCCTGATTTGTTTCAACTGGATCTACCATATTCGTCTTCCCCATAAACAATACTGTCATTTAAAAAAAAAATCAGATACATTGAGAACAAGGTTTATCAAATAATAGAGCGACTATAATAATATAAACAGAGTGCCTGTTATCAATTTGGCAATATGTATGAACAGAGCGTCTTCTTTACTAAAACAAAGCGCCATGAGTTATTTTTTGTAACCTATTCAATTCCAATATGAAATATCAGCAGAGCGTCTTTTGAATTGGAAACACATAGAACCTAAGTTTTTCACAAACAGAGCACCTGTGTGTTATCGAAACAGAGCATCTGTGCATTATCCAAACAGAGCACATGTTTATTTTTTGGTGAATGCCCCATAAACAAAGCGCATATTGGAAAACAAACAGTGTGACATTGTAAAATTACTTACAGGTATCACTAAAACACATCCAGTAACCTTTTGTGAAATCGAAACGTTTTCTTCAAGCGACTTTGTCAATTTCCGAAAAAAGTGTGATGTCCAGTTGTAATAACACATTAGATGCATATCTGCTACAAAGTTGCAGTAACCCCAATTCAAAGACGGCTTCGATGTGGTTATGAAGAGCGTGTTCAGAATGTACAGCATGGGAAGTCTGGCTGTGTCCTCGTAATCGTGCGCTTATGTCCCTCTCGATGCTGCTATGAGTCTGTCTTTAATTTTCTTAGTCGTCAACTCCCTATCCTTTTTGTCTCCTTGGTGTCAATTTGGAAACCATCTTTGTAAGAATTCGAATTCTTGTACTATGTTCAGTAGTCCTTCATCATATATGTTCTTTTCACCATCAACTATACCGAAAATCAGTTTCATGTCCAGCTAGTCTAGGCAGAATTCATGACTTCCGAATGTGAATGTTGACTCGCCTTTATCGTATTCTGATATGATCTGTCCAACGCATATATTGCTCTTTCTACACTTTTCTGTCGTCAACTTACCATCCAGGATGGTCTTGAATAAATGCCAAAAGGGGGTCTTTTGTAACTTCCTTCGGTGTTCATCTAACAGTGTGATCTCATTTTTAGTAATAAGTTTCACAACTGGCCCTAAATTGCTTCTGTATGCCACGGCATTTGAACTATTACAAAATACGTATAAATGTAAAGTTAGTGAATATACAGTTTTAGTAAAAAAGTTGCTTATGTGTTCATAAGCAATGACAAATAGGATTAATTTTAGCAATCAATCCAAAGAGAGCACCTTTGTTTTCAAAATAGTGCGCAGGTTGCCTATAGATTCCATTTACTAAAAGTATATCAAAGTAGAGCGCAGGTTGTCTATTTTTTTCAATTCCAATATGAAATATAAACAAAGCGCCTTTGAATTGGGAAAACAGAACGCCTAATTTTTTCACAAATAGAGCGCCTGTATTCCTTATATCTCCATATATTGTACATAGCATGCACTAATCCTGGGCTTCCAGTATACAAGTTAGAACAACTAAAAACCAAAAATCAATTTATGAATTTGGATTTCATAGTAAATTTAGCCCAAATCATAAATGCGAAGCACTTTTTCATCCTTTCAATTCTGCAAACACAAACACTCATCAATTTTACAAATAATGATCTATTTGGATTCAAATTTCGGTTCATACTACGTATTCTAACCTATTCATTTATTGAAAACAGTTTGACAAACCAGAAATTGATAAAAACAGAGCGACATACCCTAATGAAGAGGGCCTTCGATCCAAGATTACAACATGAGCACGAATTGACGAACGGACAATATGTCCTTCGTTGTTGGTTTGGATCGAATTGGGTGAAATTGGTTTTTTTTTTTTTCGATTTGGGATGGATGAACTCAGAGCGTCGGGGGTTTTTTGGTGCGCGACAGTTGTTTTTTGATTTTATATGTGTTTGGAATAAAGATCCCGTGTGTACCTTTTTGAAATATTTTTCAACTTTTTCTATTGTTGGGTGATTTTCCCAATAAAAATAATATAATATGTAGTGATAAATTAATAAATAAAAATCACAAAATTCATCCATCTCAATGTCTTAAATCCTGATAGCACAAAGCTTTAAAAGAAAAAACAACTTCAACACGTATCATGATTTATTGTTTTAGTCATATATGAAATTTTAAAAACAATCAAAACACTACTCCTTCCATCCGATTAAAATTATACTCCTTTATTCCCAAAATTATTGCAACATTTTTACTTTATTTGCATGTCGATGCAAAGTTTTGAATGCATGCAACAATGATCAAACGTAATTATTTTGTAAGTTTATCGTGAAACACTAATAGTTGTGTAACACTACAAAAAACCTGCATAGTTTGCGACGGAACTTATCCATCGCAAAAGGGAATATTCCGTCGCAGGAATATATCTGCGACGGAAAGATCCGTCGCAGCGTATAACGTTGCAAAAGCCATAATATGCGACGGATCCGTCGCAACACAATTATTCTGTGACGGATTGACTTTTTCCGTCGCAGAATAAAAATTGAGAAACTTATTTTGATTTGCGACGAAATCCGTCGCAGA